>JMSH01000090.1:0-36811 GCA_000712465.1 Huntiella moniliformis
CTGCCACAGCTCTGCCGGGACGCTTAACCAAAGATTATCCGGGAGGAATCACGTGGAGTTGTAAGAATTTGTGACCGGACAGCTGGCGAATTGCGATGAATGGAGTGCTGGCAGCTGTGAGAAGGAAGCTGACGGCTCTCAAGGTTGCCGGGGTTTCCAGGTTCGCAGGGCGGATTGTAGGGCCTCAAGGTTACTGGATGATTGTCAACAGCCAGAAAAAAAGTCAAAAGTGAAACAGCCGGAAGCACTGATGAACCGTAGCGGACACGGGAGGTGACGGGCCCTGCGTTTTTCTTCGTCCGTGTCTGAGTGACGGGCAGACAAGATGGTACCAAGAATATGCCGTGACAGGTGACAGGGGCAACGAGGATGAGGGGCTTCTGAGATTCCGGTGGCTCGCAAATTCCGAGTCACTGGCGGTAGACGGTGGCAATTGGTGGTAGTGCTGCAATAATTAACGGTATAGATGTTCTGTAGTGTTGGCAATGTAAAAGGACGAGCTGGTGTATGTAATTATTAGGCGTAACTCGGACGCTGATATTAAGAATTAAGTGCCGGATAGGCGAAAGAGGCAACGGCCGGGACGACAATGACAAAAAGGTAAGGAGAAGAAGAAGCAGCTGGGCGGGAACTGAGTAGATGGGATTAAGAATTAAAAGTATGGGGATGGACCTTTGTAAAGAAGCAAGGCAAAGCTGAGAATATATAAAACGCCAGGCTACCCGTCCATATGAATCCAGACAAAGGCAAGCCAACGGATATTCCAAAAGAAGGGAAAACGGTGCAAATAGGGGTTCACAGGAAACAGACGACAAACACTGGATTGGCTGCCGTTGCGTTCGGGTTGCTGTGCTGTGATTCCCGGAAATCCAAAAAGGAAATTCCACAGACGGTGCAGGACGAAAAAAAAAGAGAGACAACAAAAATGGGAAAAATTAAACGAGAGAAAAGCCAGTGGTTTGAAGATTCAAGAACGAATATAAAAGTTGAGAAATATCAAGTTTGAAGAAGTTAACTTAGGCAGACACGGCACAATTATGTTCACTTAGCGTGGGGAAAGCGGAAACAACCAATCGGTCGGATTGGGAAACTACAACCCAGAAACAAACGAACAAACGGGCCTGGGAGCGCCGGAGCATATGTGGAGCCAATAACTGGGGTTAAGAAACGTGCAACTTCAAATTGTAGGTTGCTTTTGTTTGACGTGTAGACTGAATTGAGCGAGAAAGTCAGGTGAAGTAGTAGTTTTATAAATAGATGTATGCCTATGTACGATTGTAAACGACAAGCTGTAAGGACAAGTGGGTGTGTGAGGGAAAGAAAGTCACCCGATTTTGACGATGCTGACCTGGAGAAGACATGTTCTTTATGTATGTGTGTATGCACGACAACGCAACCAACGACCGAGGTGGGTTTCATGACATGGAGGTTCAGGGAAGAAAGGAAAAAAACCTCAGACCAGGGAGGTCTTTGTGGAAACGAACATGGTCTTTCACGATGGATCCACGGACTGCTGCAAGGAGCCAGGAGCCGTGGAGGCGAGGAAGAGGCGGTTCTAGGTCGTGGTTTTGGTCAAGCCTGGTAAGGAAAAAGAGGGAATTTGGCACGACCTGGACACAACGACCCTAGAAAGACGATCGCCAAAACGCTACAAGGTTGTCAACTATCAAGAGCTTGTTGACCATGAGATATGAAACCTAAACGACCGTTAGTTCATGGTTGTTTGCTTGGTCAGGCCGGTCGGAACTAAATATTGTAATAGAGGGTGTCACCGTTTGGATAGTTCCAGTAAACTGTGGCCGGACACAGTAGGTGGTTTGTGTCTATTGAATTGAGGCACGGGGTTCGGCGGCTGAAGTTCCAAATAAGGCCATAGGGCTCTAGTCTAAAATAAAGTCTACCAGTGTCCTGTCCTAGCATTTAAGCATGTTTGTACATACATACCTGCGCAACGATACCGCGTCGAGACACAGGCTGAAAGCCGGTCTGCCAAACCTGAATCACAGCCTGTCCTCTAGCCCAGCAAGACAACCTCCATCAAGACATGGTGACACTCAAAGCACAGCTGAAATTCCGCAAGGGGAATCTCGCCATTGGTCATGACCATGCAGCCGAGCCGAACAATAGAGAGCGCAGGTTCATGCCAAAGACGGGATCATGCAGACATTCATTTATTTACTAGAGGTCTTGGTCTCTCCAGCCAATTTGCCGTGGGTAATAGATGCCGCTTTCGTGCAGAATCATGACAAGTGAGGTGCATTAGGGTGTGCTTAGCGGGTCTGTAACCGACGTAGGTGCAGCTGGTTGCTATGAAGCTGCATGGGAGGGAGGTTGTCACGATGTTTCGTTTTCGGAGGCAAGGATCTAGACACAATGAGCTAGTTGTTTGTTTTGAGTATAAAATAGTGAATGTCCTTTTAGACAGGGATGAATATGTCTTTTGTTAGATCTGGGGAACCCAAATGCCAATTTAACAATTGGTGATGTAATTTTCCCACAATTGGACCTCTATTCGAATTTGGCATGAGACACTGCTAGGGTTAACAATACACAGGGTTTATTCAATCGTATGGAGTAAATGCGTCATGTAGGACAGAGTAAGAAACAGAGTTTAATGAAATTTCTGTCATCATCAACACACTGTTAATCATCTCCAATTCTGTACACCGGCTCTTTTTCGACTTATCAATTACAATTCTTCAACTGGTTTTATCACTGCGACCGCATTAGATGTTCAATCTTCATTCTGGTCCTCCCAACCATTAAAATTATCGCACTTCATCGAAAGGGCATCAGACGACCACCCACACCTATCGTCTCATTTACGCCATCTAAGCCATCATGGCAGTCACATTTTTGAAACCAGATCGGTCTAACGGAGCCGCGAATGGTCCTGATGGCGCCAGTGGAACGACACAACAACCGCACGTCTCAAGGTCAACAGGAAAAGAACGGGGAAAGCCACCAGTCGCCGGGACGATGGTTAAAGTCCGGTTACTTCCCCCGGGGATGTCGGAGGATGAATTTCTCAAGCTATTACCAGAGGAATGGCAAGCGAACCATGGAAAGACGGATTCATTTAGATACAACGTCGGCAAGGTGTCAAATAGGTAAGTCGACCTGTTTTTCAGACGATAAGCACCATTACTAACTATGGTAAAGACCGGGGAAGCCATCACAAGGTTCAGTCGCGTATCTGAACGTTATAAATGAGGACGATGTCGTGGCATTTTCAGAATTTGTCAAACAGATGACATGGGAGGATCAAGCAAACACCTTTGGCGATGCCAGCCTTAAGACCAAACCTTATGTCGAAAAGTGTTCGTACCGGAAAAACCCCAGTCAACGAACCCAGGTCGACCCCCTCATGGGCACCATCGACCAGGACCCGGAGTTTCAAGCATTCCTCGTTAGTCTAACGGAAACTGCAACTAAGGAGAGTGCCGAGGACAAGTCCGTTGCGATTTCCGCGGAGGCGGAGGCCAATATCGAGGCTGCGAAGACGATTACCCCCTTGATTGAGTTTATGCGCGGGAAGCACGACAAGGAAGGCCGCGGAGGACGGAAGTCACGTGCTGAAGAAAAGGCAGCTAGATTGTCTAAGGCAGAGGAGAAGAAAAAATCGGCACGACAAGAGAGGAATGAAAAGCTCAAGATCCTGAAGAAGGGTGGGGCTGGATCTAATGCGGCCACAGCGAGCGCCAGTAGGCCTCCACTTAACCGAGTTGAGGCTATCCTAGAAACTTTGGCTGATAAGCAGAAGAAGGGTCGGGTGGCTGCTGTTGCTAAAATGCTACAGAGGGAAGAAGGTATGACTCCCGGTGCAGCCCATCGTAAGGCTCGCTCAGAAGTAGCCAAGGCCGAAGCTCGGATGGCCAAGGCAGCAGCAGCGAGTGCGTCCACACACGCAAACAATGCATCTTCATCAAACCGACAGAAGGCTGATTCCAGACCATCAACTGCTGTTGGTGATTCCGCTGCGAACGAGGATGCATCCTCTAGACGAGATAAGATCCGTGGAAGAAAGCGAGGCAGGGGTGGTGCCGGGGCCGCAGCCTCTGAAGCCGAATCAAAGCCCCTCGGCCCCAACAAACCAGTCATTTTGATGAGGAAGAAGCCTGAAGAAGCCACATCCAGAAAGGAGACTGCTGTGCCAGCGACACCACACCTGGCTGATACAACCATCCATGGGAACCAATTCGAAAAGGCCGACAAGCCAGTTAGCGAGCTTCAAGTTGCCAAACGCAACAACAGAGGCGGGAAGGAGAAGAAGACAACACCGGTGGTATCTGTTACCGCTGGGGCAACCCAAGGCTTTGTTAAGCCGGTCGGAGCAGGCATCGGAGTCACAGAAGAAACTCTCCGGACGGCGTTTAGTACTTTCGGTGTGGTGAATAGCATTGAAGTGGATCGCCGCAAGGGATTTGCATACATAGAGTTTCAGAAGCCACTTTCGCTGATCTCTGCTATGAAGGCTAGCCCATTGCCTATTGGACAAGCGCAAGTGTCTATTGTTGAACGGAAGGAGAAAAAAGCCGCAGGCGAGGCAGCAGCTGGCGGTTCGACCAGGGGTAAAAAGAAGGAAGGGAAGAGAGAAGAGGCAAAAAAGGAAGAAAAGAAGGGTAAAGAAGCAGTTGGACAACCTGCAACTGCGGCCGCCAATGGGGTACCCGACGAAGAAGGCGATTACAATGATGACGAGCAGGGAGAAAAGGGTGGCGACAAGTCCGGTGGTAAGCGTCGGCATCGCCGTGGTGCCCGGCGTGGTAAGCCTGGCGGGATGGCAGTTGGAGGGCCTGCAGGCGGTGCTTAATCATTGATGAACAGGGGGTTTAGAGGTTGCATGGGCTTATGTTCACACAAGCACCTTAACCAAACGCACGATGAAAGAAGTGCAATAAATCAAGACAAGTATTGGTTGTCTCGGGCCGTGGATTCCGACCAGTTGGTTCTACCTCTTTGTGTTTTACGGGCACAGCGTATGAGATGTCTGAGTTTGGCGCATCAGGGGTGGAGGGTTCATATGCACGTAAATACAGAAAGAAGGCGGTACCCCAGTATGACGAAATGTTCGTGGGGGCTATCCACTGTCACAAAGAGAAGTTCACGATCCAGGATTGAGAGACAATTACAAAGACAGTCTGGAATATCGGAATGGAATTGTCAAGAAAACATGGCTCAGGCTAGTTGATTGTTTGGCGATGCAAAATTATGTGCATACATATGTATTTTTTAGACTACCAAAAGAATAATAGTCCTCTATGAGATGAGACCAAAAGTAGTCGATAATAAAAACCAATGCAAAATCCACCATCTAGAAAGCAAAACATTTATCTAAAGTGTATCTGGCTCAGCCGGGTTCTTCTGTTGGTCGTAATGGGTATTCATGTCGTGATATAGCGTGTCATACAAGTCGGTAAAAAGAAGACAAAGGGAATAAGAAAACAAAGAAACAAGGGAATCCCCAGTCACTGAATCCATTTACGGAGATTCCATGAGAAGATTCAACAATGAAAAGAAAAACAAAAGGGAATCCCGCAAGGAAAAAACAAAGGTAACGAAAAAATCAAGATCTCGGACCGTCCAACCAACCACCGGGGCTCCTGCGACGTTCAGGATGCGCTCTATCCTCGGAACGTCTGTTTCTGCCACGACGGGTGGTTTCTTCCGTTTGTCTGGGGACTCTCGGGGAGTTGGGATAGTCATAATCATAGGTATAGTCATCGTCATGGTTGTTGGCCATCTCTTGCGCACGGGCAATGACAAGATCTGCACGGATCCTGGAGATTTCTAGCTCAAGGGACTCAATGCGATTGCGCAGTTTGGCTGAGTTGGCTTCCTTTGTGGCGAGCTGGCGGTGGAGACTGGCTATGATGAGGCCGGAGTTTTTGAGGGTGAGATTTGCGAGCATGTGCTCGGAGTTGACATGCGCTAGGCGAGATGTGAGGGTGGTAATGTGGGTTTCTAGATCAATGATTTTGTTCTGGAGACGGGCTATCTCGCTCGTAGTGCCACGGGATGTGGAGGCGGGGTAGTGACGGTGTGTAGACATTGTGATGTTATGATGTTATGAAGAATGTATGATTGTGAATATGTTGAAGTAGAAAAGTCTGGGAATCAAAAGGTTGTATAGTTGTGAATGGTGACAGTGAAGACAACCTAGAGAAGAGATGCATGGAGAGATCAATATATATACCAAACGGGTGGAAATAATCCCGTAGCCAAGCTGCAAACACAAGGCGTAAGCGCCAAACATAAGACAGTCCAAAGCAAGCTTGGGAAGAAAGAAGACTTACCTCGGACAAAGGCAAACACAACCAACACAATTCTGTCTCAGTTTCAGGGAGACGTGGGAGGTGCCGATGCAAGAGTGAGTTGAAAGGATGCAGACGAAGAAAAAGACACTTTGGTGAGGGTGACACGGAACTTTCTTTGCTGGATTTGAATTTAGTAAGAGAAGAAGTGAAAGGGTAAGAAACGGGACGAGCCAGTTGGATTTATATGAGGATAATTAAAAGGAAGAGCCGAGGGGAAAGAGAACACTAAGGAAACTGAAATGTATACTTTGATATAAGTGGCTGCTGACTGCTGGGTCTCACCAAGTCAAGGACGTTTTCTTTTCAGCTTGACTATGGCTTGTCAAGGGATACACGCGGACGATTGGAAACTACATGAGTGCACACATTGTGATGTTGGTTTTTCACGAGGGTGGCATGTTGAAAGTATTGGGGAGACGAAGTGGCGATGACGGTATATCTGATGCACTTATCGTCTAGGCAAGATGTCAGTGATTGTAACGGTTGTCTATAGGTATAAAATATGAAGACATTTAGTCACGATAAATTAGCTTTAAATGCATAGTTGAAATGGGCTATAAGCATATCTACTTATTCATGTATGTACCCCTCCCTGATAAGAATCGGCTCATAAACCCTTCTATAGTAGTCCACCTCATTCTTCAACGCCTTCAACTCCTCATTTACAATTCCCAACTGATTCTCATATTCACCGGCCTTAGCCTTCCATCTCGCCTTAGACGCAGCAGCTAACTTATGTTCCTCTTTCGCCCTGCGAACTTCCTTCTTCAGTTCTTTCAAATCCCTCTCTGCCCTCTCTTGTTCCTCACGGAGACGATGGACAGCATCTCGGGATATCCGTTTGGAAATGTTATAGTTATGTAGTGAGGTCTTGTTGGATACCGTCAGGCGGTCAATCTCCTCCTGGCGTGCATGTAACTGTGCTCTTAAAGACCTGATTTCATCTTTTAGAGCTGAGAGGTCTGTAGATGGTATAGGTGGTGGTGAAGCCGGTGGGGTAGGAGGTGTAGTATGGGAATATGATGCTCGTCTCTTTGGTTGACGGACTTTGGGAGATGGGGGTGGCGAAGGCGTCACAGAAGATGGCGGTGTAGGGTATGAATGGAAGTATGGATAACTCGGTGACTGTTCTGGCGAAGTATCAAAGAGATTCGGTTGAGGGGCCCCTGGGTAAAGCCACCACTGCCCAGATGAATCCACAGCGTAATAGCCATCCGAGTATTGTTCCGGGATTGTCGAGTCTTGATAAGGAAGAGAGTAATCCTCGTACGAGGTGTACCATGAAGGCGGGGGTACCGAGGATGAGCGACGACGAGGCCGTTTGGAACGACCGGAAGAGTTGCCACTTCGGTGAGCCCGACGAGAAGTTCTAGGGTGGTGGTCGTGCGTTCGACGATGGTAAGTCCCGCCGCCGCCTTGTTCGATGGAATAAGCGTAACCCATGATGTGCATTTGGATTGAATGTATGAAGGTATGAATGAAGCGATTAAGCGATAAAGAAGGAAAGATTCAAATGCAATCTACAAAGGCGGCACTATTACTTTATACCCACTAACTATCACTGTCCCATGAGCCCAGATGCACCGTATCTCATCTATATACATTACCAAACCACGTCCCGGCCAGCCTGCCAGTACCACATGAGTACATTCGCGCACCTGACCGACCAAATACCAAACCCTCACACAATGCCACCGACAAGAAAACCACCAACATAGGCAAAAAAAAGGTGTAATCGTGAATGAAAGCTACACGCCCGAGAACGAAGTCATAGACCACGCGCCACAAAGGGGCACAGCCTGTGTTCACGTCAAAGAAATACTGCCCCGATTATGTGGGTGTGTATAAGTACAATATTGCTGTTCTTTGCACGATTGATAAAAATGGACCTGTGGCGGGGGTTCAAACCAAGGAAAAAAGAATGCCGCAAAGGATTGGTCAATTTATTACATGCATGGAGGTTTCTATGTAGGGAGAAACTGACTCAGGGCCTGTGTTGATGTATCGCATGTGCTCCAAGCACCTGAAAATGAATATGCGCGGAAAGTTTACCTTGTGATCCTCACTGTTTTGGAAACGACAGAGCCAACAAAAATACTAGCTAGCCCTGAAGAATCCCACTGTAAAACCATCTAAACAACGTCGTAGTCACGCGGGCAGCTGAAAGTCCCCCTGATCCTAGAGTCACCCTGCTTCCGCGAGTAAAGTATCTTCAGTCTTTATATTGCCACATCTCATGCCCCCCAAATATTGAACCATCGGGGTAACATCAATATGGATACGCTGTAATCCATCCATCTGGTTCCGTTGTCAATTTTATCTAAACTTGGTTGCACCGACCGAGCAATGTTCGCATCGTGAACCCTAAACATAGTATGGACAGGGTTTTGATGGATTTAGTTTTGGTTGGACGAAATAAACGTCACTGGACAGACCCACCTGTTAAGATGGGACAGCTGGTTCCGACAGGTGGGGCAATTTGATAAATTCACACCCGGGCTAGTTTATAAGGCGGAAATGTGTGTAGCAACTAAGTACGCACATATTCAAGTGTATGCTCATGTGCTAAGTGGTAATTGTATTCAAGGCATAAAGGAGGGCTTCAAGTGACTTGAACGAAGCGTGATGATGTCAGATAATCGAATTCAAGGCAGTGCAGCAGTCTATCGGTCAGTTGGATCTGGATAGATTTATGTGTGTAGATGAATATAGAAAAACATGGGTGAAACAAAGTTCGGGAGTCGAACATGGTGGGCGGGCAGCCCTAGAATTTAATGTCCCATGGGAAGATCATCACCCCTGTCGACGCCACATTGTTGGTGACAACCTCGTAGGCCAGTATCCGTGGGGCGCGATGATTCAATGTAGATGCACACATCAAGCACAAAGAACACCGAAAAAAGAGCACAGCAATGAAGTTTTTTTCCACTCTGGTTGCCCTGTTAAATCGCGGGTGTCGGTCACCAGCACAAACATCAGGCTGCATCTTTATGTGTGACTCGAACCAACAAATACGTTGAATATTTGTAGTTTACCCGACATCGCCGGAACGAGAATCTTGAACCGAAGTTCAGAGAAATGACAAAAACTTATCGGAACGATGTGATTTAGCCATGGCGCTTTTAGGGCTGTTGCGAAATAAAAGGCACAGTATAGACAGCTGACTTGCATGACCAAAGGTAGTATTCATAGTCTGTAGGACTTGTGACGGGCGTAGTGGAGGGTAAAAAGTGCGTAAGAGGGAACATCCATACCGCAGTGTCACCCGAAAACTAGATTCTACGGCGAAATAAACCATGCAGGAACCCCGCCGATTAAAAAAAACTCCACCAAACCCTGGAACCCGAAATCCCAAAGATGTGTGACCTGACAAAATATACAGACCGAGGCGGGGTGGGAAAAAGAATGGTGTGGGTGGGGTGTGTGGAGTAACTGTATTTATGATAGTAAGCACAGCCTAGATGCCTATGTATAAAAAGGCAAATGGGAATACCCGACACACTAGTCACTGTTCCTCGCCACTGACACGCAGGGATATTTGGATAGCCAGGAAAGTTGGCACCGGCGTGGAATTTGAGTAGGAAGTAGGTAGTCAGATAAGGACTGAAGAAATTCTTGATCGAACAGGAAGACAGCCTCAATGAAGGACCCCGACTGAGGTATCTAGCGTGTACCCTTAGCTTTAAACTAGCCGTCCGACAGGCGGTGTGTGTCTGCGTCGGAAAGTATCTTGGTTGGGGCTTAGCTAGGCAAAGATAGCAACTGGTGGGCGTGGGCTGGAGAAACAAAAAGTAGCCGAGATATAGATGTAGTTTTTGGTGCCGCGAAAAGCGAGTCACGCTGGTATACGCAGGTACCCAGCTATGTACATACAGTGACATATCACTGCCGAGTCTTTGGTGGGGGTAGGAGGCCTACATTATGGGAATCTGTTGGTTTGAGTTGGACTCGAGTCGTTTTTTGGTAGCACGGAAGATTATGGGCTATTGGAGTTCCCGAGAGGTACTCCTTCGCCCCGTACGAGGACGAATCAGGTCATGGCATAGATCAAAACGAGGACGGTAACTGTCAACTATTCTACATATCATCCACCCATTTTATCCGTCGTGGCCGTAAGTATTCCTTTTGTAGCCGACACCGAGTGCCGTAGTGGTGTGCAATGAAATTTTCCAGGTTAATTTTAGAACGCCCAGAGCAGTAAAACGTCACATGTCATTAGTGAAGTTTATGTAACAGCATCTTTGACCGGGCGTCATTTACTTCGGTGCCGCTTTGGTAAACCAGCTCTGGGACAACGAAACATTGTTTTAGGAGTTTCAAGATAGCCCGGTGACTAGTTGTTTTCATTGCTATCAAGTGGTTCGTCGATGAACGAGTTTCTACAGCGACAGGCTCTTCACCGTAGGCGCAGTTTGTTGGAGAGGTCACTGCTTGACTACTGATTTGGGGAGAAGTCAGTTTGATTGAGTGATCTAGTTTCACTTGAGTGGATGAGTGCCAGCCCAATTACGACTACATGTTAAGTCATCCGGATGTTTACTCAGCAACACTCTCATGTTAGTTCGATATCCTCTGGTCGCATAGCTCCAAGTCTAAATAAACTAGAGATGCAGTGCTCCCGTGCTTGGTTTCCTTGGGTACCACAGTATGTCATAGGTTAGCTTATACTCAATCGTATGTCAACCAACTGGCCCAGGAGGAATGAGAGCTATCGATTTGGACCATAGGCGATGAGGCGATGACAAAAGAAAAGTAGACAACTTTTGCAACACAGGCGTGAATCACATGGAGGAAAAAGTTTATGGTAGATGTCTTGATTTTTACAAGTCTAAAAGGTAGTATCGTGTGGGAAGTCTCCTAAATGGTTTGTACACCACAAACACCAAAGAGTACAACGGCTAGCTCGATGTGATTCATGGTAAACAAGTTATACAGGGCAGGATAACGTCTAATGACAAAAGCGGGAGTGGGCCTGCACTGTAGTTGGTGAAGTCTAACGTCTGACCGCTCACCTAGATGCCGTTCTCGGGATACAGTTGTACACTAAGTCCATACAGTCTGTGTGTTGAAATTATTTGTTTGCATTTCCCGGGTCACACTATCGATCCGGTCATTTTCGTGGACAAACATTCCATCGCCACCAATTTCTTTTTGGACATCCACAACGACAGACGTAGCAGCCACTACGACAAAGTTTTGCATGATAGAACCTAGGCAACGGATGAAAACAAAGTTTTGTTTGTTAAGGGGCCATGAAGCGTTGAAAGTAGTATGTTGAGATACATGTAGGTCTTGATATGTCGACGGCAAAAGGTATAGAATCTCTACAGAGATCGGGGTTAACTGTCAAACCACCCTCTTCCTCTTCAGACAATGATACCAAAATATCCCGCATGGTTTATTTATCCCACGTCATCGTCATCAAATCTTTCTCTAGTCCTCCACGTGCATCTCTGGAGTTCACCCAAGACGATTTCTGCGAAACTGGGGGGTTGTTTCTAACCTTTACAAGTGATGGTATAGATGTTAGAGTGGTGAGTGGTGATAGTTGTGATCGTATATTGCTATATTCACTGGGTTCAGCATCTGATAAATTATCTCAGGAGGAAAAAAGGAGAAGCAGAGATAGACAGATTGTATCCCCACAATGTTGTTAAACATGTGGATATGTGCGTTGAGCTTAGTGACGTCACAAGGACCTCCATAAGCATGAGATCATGTGACGAGATGTGTTCCGTGTCACCATAATGGTAGAGCTCCCTCCCGGGTTTCTCTCTTCTCCGGCTTCGACTTAGATAACTCATTATATACTCAATAAGTGAACACATAACAAGTCATCTAAGTCGAAGCCGGAGAAGAGAGAAACCCGGGAGGGAGCTCTACCATTATGGTGACACGGAACACATCTCGCCTCATGATTTTTTACAGCTCGTCATGTGATCCCATACCTATGGAGATCCTTGTGTCATCCAGCTCAACTGACGGAGTGTATATGACGTAAAAGTATATCCCAAATAACTCAAATCGTATTAGTGAGAGTAAGTGAGATTTCCTAAAAGAAATAGACCATATACATTCACGATTGGCATTAGACCTACTTAAGGGTTAACAAGCCTCAACCCTGTCATCACAGGCCGATATCAACACCGTTGATCATGGATTTAACAGTATGTGTGCAAATAGCTTCGTTTAGTGTGTGCCATGATGACCTCAATTGCCTAGCCGTAAACCAGAACTATATCCAAAACAAAGCTGCTATGGTAGTTATTTCTACCAAGTCTCTATTCACTTATACAAGCAAAAGGTCTTTGAGTAATTGATATCGCTTTTCTGTTGGCTTGTAACAAAGTACGACCGAGAAGCACGAGTCAGGTGTTGAGGTTGTCGATTTCTTGTGCCACAGCCAATCACACTAACAACCCGGGCAGAGTTCGAGTCATTCATGTAATGTTTCATGCAAAACAAGTCCCCCATACAGACAGGCAACTGTTGCACTTGATGTACGACAACAGTCTGACGAACTACAGTCCCTCCTAACGTTCTATCCAATGGTATGTCTACTATGAAAGACACCGAAGTGAGTCGGAGAGACCGTGTGCCACAAGCGTCGGCGACGTTTTAAATGCCGTCAAGCCTCGATAAAAGATCCACCCTGCCCCCTCCAGTTAGCTGTTTGATGTCGAAGATAACTGTTATAAACATGGCACATATGGTGCTGAACTGTTGATCGGACTATTCGTGACTACAATCAAACTTCAAGTTAAATTTATGTTCAAATTCACTATCATCGAAGTCAAACAATCAGTTAAAGTTTTTCATTGCAGAGAAGCCGTCAAGCTTGCATGTTAAAGAGCTGACGACGCTTTCACAAAGACGGGCCACCTCATGACGTGGCCAAATTTGGAAGGTCTCACATAAATGAGGACTAAACACGATGGAGTAAACAGGAATAACGATTTTTGAGGGCAGATCTTGAACATGTAAAGATGTGATCTGCCTCAAAATGGGGAATTCAGCATGGTTGTGTGTTACACACACTCCTGAGGCAACAAGCCTTGATTACCCAATGACCCCATGGTAGTCCCACATTTCCAATGGGAATCCCTTCCAGATCAGGTGTACCCGGTGTAGAGAAGTAGCGTCACGCGGAGTACTATGAGGGAAAACACACATATAGTAAGAAGGGTTCATGACCACAGGAATCGCTTGTTGGGGAGAAGATTTGACGTAGACAGTCACAGGGCTATGCTGATCGTATTTGGTTCCGCGGACAGGGATCGACCACTTAAATTCACATGAGACTCTGCATGGCAGGTCACGTTGAGAGTTCTCTTCGGGTATTTATGTCACTACTCAATATGGCAATGCATCACCACTTCTCTTTGTATAAAGCACCATGTGGAATCCGGGCAATTGAAAAGATGTCCATCCTGTTTGAATTTTTATCATTGTGACTACCAAAAAAACGCGGGAGTGAAAAGTGGTCGAGGCACGATGCAACCCAGCGACAAAATATCGGAAGAGACTACATTGGAACGCGCTGTCCAAGTAGGCATTTTCAATGGATACGCATGTTCGTATTTGCCTGGGATGGACCCCCGCTTAGAACGAACAGTTACTAAGAAGGTCGACCGGCGTGTAATTCCTATTTGTTGGATGGTATATATGTCATGTCTTTTAATTCGGTACGCACAACTCAAACATTATCGTTGTATCACGTCCCAACTAACGTTTTTCGCTTACTCTAGTTATAACGTCAACTCTGTTGTCGACCCGAACTTGAATGATAACGACCCTTCCGTTATGGATCTTCTAAATCCTCTAGCCTTTAGCTTTAGTATCCCGTGTTTTCTCTGTTGCATACCTCTTACTCTACTCTCTAATCGCGTAGGGTATTCCCGATTCTTAGGTGTCTGCAATGCTATGACGGGTGCTCTATGTATGATTTCTTGCACTTCTCAAAGCATTGAGGCTTTTCTCTGGTTCAGAGGCTCTATCGGATTTCTTCACGCCGCCGTTCTTTCGGTGCTTGCGATCTACTTATGCGGTATTTACACCCGCGATGGCGTAGCTCTCAGAGTCGGCATCCTATTTTCATGTACGGCCGTATCCGGTGCTTTCAGCGGATTGGCTGCATATGTACTTCAAGGCCTGGATGGAATTCTCGGTTGGGATATTTGGAAGTGGGTCTTTCTGCTAGAAGGAATACCCGCTATAATTTCTGGGGCTGTGTGCTTCGTTTGGTTACCAGCGGACTTGTCCACCGGTTCCGTCTTGAGCGATGATGAACGAAACGTGCTCGTGCGTCGTCGTCGCACGGAATATGGGCAAACTCATTCAGGACAAATTTTCCATCGAAAAGACGCTATGAAGGCCTTGACAGATTGGAAGATCTGGTTAATATGTTTCAACGGTCTTTTGGCGGGCCTAGTTTTCTGTAGTACGTTTCAAGTCGCAACTTGCCCCCCTCTTGGCAAAGAGTCATGTCATTTTTAGACTCAAACTAACAAGCTCTACTTAACAGCTTATTCAAAGCTTGTTGCCACGTTATTGGGAAAAATGCATCGGCTGGACTATGCAACCAGTAACCTCCTGACTATCCCTATCTATCTAGTCAGTGGAGGTGTTCTTATAGTCACAGCCTCATTCACTGATCGTATGCAACGCCGCGGTGTTGTTATTGTTGGTCTAGGCATCACCACAGTAATAGGTTACGTGGTACTTTCTACGACAATTAACTGGATCGCACAGTATTTAGCTACATACTTCGTCGGAATGGGGGCCTTCGGAGTGCCAGGATTGAGCATGGCCTGGGTAAGCCCCTCTATCTCGAATGGCGAGTTTTTCGTAAAACTATTTACTAAAGCTGGATACGTCCTTGTCTTAAGTTGGCTAGTAACTCCCCTCGACATGGGAAGCGCGTCATCGCCCTCGGTCTATACACTGCAAACTTGTCCCTGGCAAACATTATAGCGCCGTTCGTGTAGTAAGTGACATTTCTTGTCTCTTGATGACGTGCCAATGAACTGACAGATATTGATTAGCCCCGATAATGATTATAGTATAGGAAACGGTATCTGCATAGCGTGTACGATATTTTCGATAGCATTGAATGGCTACATGTCGTACCATTTTAGTAACGCCAACAGACATCGACTAGAGGAAAAGTTGGACACCAGCTTCCATACAATGACCGAGGAAGAGCTAGAGGAGCTTGGAGACGGCAGCCCCCGGTTTCTTTATCAGACATGAGAAGACTGCAACATGCTCTGTTTTTAGTCGGTCCGATCTTAAGTTATGCCAAAGGGATCACGAATCGTTACTTAATTACTAGCCTTGGGGTGCTTTAGTTGGAACTGGACCTCTCTTTGCACATCGAGAGTCTTGAGTCTCTGGTCATTTCGTGCTTTGGTGGCCACGCCGAATGAAATTTTCTCGCGCAGGTGGCACGTTTCTGGAACGTCTAGACACATACATTTTATTCAGCAACGACTACATGAAGACCGTATAAAGCTCCGTTCTAGGTAACACAAAGTATACCGGGGGCGGCCGATCACGTGCTAGACTTTTAGGGGCATGCCGGTACCACTGCGCCAAAAAGAGTGCATCCTTTGGGCTTTGTATCTAGGTGCTGTGGTATCAGGGACTATAAGGGAGTAGCTTCAAGTGCTCAACCTCAACCTTGAATACTGTCAATCTGTTAAACACATGGACATGGGTGTTAAGTTTGATGACGTGACAAGATTCTCCATATGTATGAGATCACGTGACAAACGGTGAAGGATCATGTGACGAGATATGTTTCCCGTCATCGTAATGGTTGAATTTTCTCCCGGGTTTCTCTCTTCTCTGGCTTCTACTTAGATAACTCATTATATACTCAACAGTGAACACAGACGCCGGAATGAATTCAACTCTCATCAACCAACATACGCGCTATTACGACCATCGCCATCTCCCCAGTTTCGCACAACCCTAACCGGGACCATGAGAGAGGGTACGATCTAACACCACGGCAAACACAGGAAGATGGCGAAGATGTCAAGGCGTTTGCAGTTGAGGCAGTTGGTTAACCACAAATATTTGCGGCACACGATATCCATTCTCACTATGTATGATTGGCCGGGCGTGGGGCCTTTGTAGTCTCTGTGAGACCACGCACCAACCGAATTTCCGGTAAAGGTATGATGTATGACCAAATTCTTAGATTGTTAAAGTAACGTGGGGTCGATGAGTATGTGTGAACTGGAATAAATATGACAAAGTTCCTTCATTTACTAAGTTGAATGTATTGCGTGGTGTGTTTGCGATGCACGTTTGAATTCATTGTCGTCAATCTCAACAACATGCTTGTACAATTTCAACCCTGATCGAACTGTTGATAAGACAGTTTCAAGGTCCCAGGAATTTCACGTGCTATTTATTTCACAGATTTTGTTTGTGAATAGCAGACCGCCAGTGCAACCTTCAGGTGAAGTAGCAATTAAATCCGGATGTCCATGAGACAAAGATACTTCTGCTAACCTGTTTCAGCTCGGGACACCACCAAATCCAGAAGGTGACGTACAAAATAGAACCAGACCCAATTCATGGAACAGGGGACAACTATGTCGAAATGCCAATCTTCATCGTAGATCAGTCCGATCTGCGTTAAGGCGACTGTTCAAGGTAGAAACTTGCGACACGGATTTAGACATCTGTCCGACGCTATAATGTTCATCGTCTGCTTTCTCAACCAAAGCCTAGTGGTCTATGCTAGTCTCACTTCAATGAAAATCATTTTCAGGTTGGACTCTGCAACAAGCCCCGGTCGTCCCATTGATAATTGCCTTGATCATGATAATTGACCATAGAACCGGGCTAATCTGGTCCAGCCCACGATAAGTTTGCGTGGTAGGTCGTATGACAAAATCTCACTCCCTATTAGTGGCAACTTCCACCCCCACAAGAGCATTGCATGTGCTGCTGTATAAAGTAAGATTTAAATTCCAAGCGTTTGTATTGATATTGAGACTGCCCCCATCGTTCTTGATATGGCTCACCTGATGAAGCCAAATACTCAAGGCATTTCAAACTTCACGATCCTAAACGTCGCCGAATTCCAGGTGGTGACATCAAATCACCATACACGTATGGACACCTTTAATGGATACTCCTGCTCATATATTCCTGGGATGGACCCGCCACTAGAGCACGCGATCACCAGAAAGGTGGACCGACGTGTGATTCCCATCAGCATGCTGGCATTTATAAGCTGTCTCACCCTCCGGTATGGCCAATAGAACATTTATCATCGTCTCCGTTGTAACTAACTTCCCCTGTTTACTACAGTTTCAACATCGGCTCTATACTTATCACGTTGGATGAAGATGGTGTTATAGATGGGGGGTATCCACGTATGTTGCAAATCGGCTTCTCTATTCCATATGTCATTTGTTGTATGCCATTTACTATACTATACCATCGTATTGGCTATTCTCGATTCTTGGGTCTCTGTACATTTATGATGGGTGCTACGAGTATAATCACGTGCGCTAGTCGAGATTCTGTGCAGCTTTTGGGTTGCCGGGTCGTGCTTGGCATGTTCCACTCCTCTATTCTTTCGGGGTTTGCCATGTATTTTTGTGGCATCTACACTCGTGGTGGCGTGGCTCTCCGAATCGGAATCCTTTTTTCATCTACAGCGCTTGCCAGCGCTTCAGGTGGACTAATTGTATACGCGTTTGAGAATCTAGGTGGAGTGTTCGGGTTAGGGGTAACACAATGGGTCTTTTTGATAGAAGGTATCTTCGCTGTTATTTCCGGGACTGTGTGCTTGTTTTGGTTACCGAAAGATCTAACAACATCTTCGTTGCTTACCATGAATGAACGACACATTGTGATACGTTGCCGTCGCATGGAATATGGACAAACGCAGTCTGGACAACATTTCATGACGAAGGATGCTATCCAAGCCTTCACTGACTGGAAGGTATGGCTAATATGTTTCACTGGCTTTTTGACAGGTATCCCTTATTCTAGTATGTTTCGAGACGCCACTAGCCACACCCTCGTCGTATGGTGGCAAGAGTACTAGATACGAACTAACAAAATCATTGGTATAGCGTATACCAACCGTTTCGTTTTTGTAGTACATTCCTTTTCCCGTTTAGATATTGCAACTTGCCAAGAATTGGCTATCCCTGTATATCTTTTTGGTGCAGGTGTACTGATAGCGGCATCTTCATTTTCCGATCGTATACAACGTCGCGGTGTTGTAATTGTCGCTCTAAGCAGCATGTCATTATTGGGGTATTCTTTACTCCTGACATCCCTCAATTGGCGCATACAATATAGTGCCACATATCTCGTTTCCGCTGGGGCTTTCGGCGTGCCAGGATTGAGCTTAGCTTAGGTACGCACGTCTAACTCAGATCAGACTCCATGGTCGGAAATGTTAACTAAATTCTGGTACTTGGATGTATGCAGTTGGCAAGTAACCATCCTCGATGTGGAAAGCGGGTCATTGCTCTCACTTTATATTGTACCTTTTTGAGTGCGGCAAGTTTGGCGGGACCATTTGTTTAGTAAGTCATGCCTTTCTGTTTGGTTGTGATATGCAGCTGACAGACTCTTACTAGTATGGACGATAATCTTACGTCAGGACATGGCATCTGCATGGCCTGTATGGTATTTTCGGTTGCGCTGAGTGGCTATATGTCGTATCACTTTAGTGGCGCTAACAGATATCGACTGGAAGAAAAACTAGACCGTCGTTTTCGCAATCTGGCCGAGGAAGAATTAGAGGAGCTTGGGGATAGTAGTCCTCGGTTTCTATATCAGACGTGATAAGAAGACAGTATATTGTGTTTGCAACCCTTTTGTGTCAGATTTCTGCAAAAAGAGATAATCAGGTTCTCCGACCGCCCGACAAGCCTTAGAATGCTCTAGGTACGACCTGGCCTTTTGTTGTTGTTCCAGTGTCTTTAGACTAATTCCAGCTCGACTTTAGATTCCCTGATTGCATCATATTGTCTGACCCGAGTGGGTGTTTTCTGTGAAGTATGCGCAAGGATTTATTGCTCTATAGTCACCATATGGAGACAGTACCCAGTTCAGTCATGTGTAACAAGGCCTCCCTTGTTCTTTGGAGCCAATCTCGTATCGGACGACCATTCATCAATATTGCTGGTATCATTATTTTCCTGTAGGCCGCAAATCTGTCTCTTTTGTTTTTGGCGTAAATGAATACCATAAACTGGGAATTAACGCTTGTTACACGGTAAGTTGTCAACATGAGGCCAGGGGTATGTGTTGATGACGTCATGATGATCTCTGTGGATAACAGATTATGTGACAAGATTTCTTTCCAGCCATTTTAATACTAGGGCGCTTGATAGTTTGGGGACATGGTCTCTCCGCTTCTGTCTTTCTATTTTTAGATAATGCACTGGATACTCAATCCAGTTAATACAGCAATCCACGATCACCACCCGCAAGACTTTATTATCTATAACATCACTCGTGAAGGTTTGCATAAATATGCTGTTCATCTGATGTGACCTGCCAAATAGCTCGCGCATCATAGAAGGAACTTAAGTTAGGCATTGACTTGTGTAGTTATTAGTCACAATTCGGAGTGTATTGTTCTCAAGAGGTACACACAAACATTCTCATGTGATATCGTCGGATAGGGTGTCGACCCTTCCTATGGCACGTGATTAGGGAGTATCCCCCTTGTGTATTATAAGGGATGATCACGGGCATCGCTGAACACTAGAAATTGATAGTGATCGCGTAGTATATAAGCTCTTGCTGGTTACTAGAAACTAGAGACGACGGCAACTATTCTCGGTGGCACAAACCATACGCGATTCTCATCCACGTAACGAGCTCAGTGTCTGAACACTGTGCCAAAGGGTACTGCTAAGCATGTGAATTGTGATAATAAATCAATCTCGATTATATAAACAACCCAGTTAGGGATTTGACTAATATTTGGATACTTGACCTAGTCGAAAACACACACAATGTTGTCGCGATAGCGGCCATATTGTGTACAGTAACCAGGTTTGGTGTTTCAATCATGGTGTCACATATAGCCTTGATAGGAAGTCTACACAAAACGATTGCCCTGTTGAAAAACATGCCGAGGACCACGGGAAACGCCAGAGCGAGGGACATTCTTTCCTTTGAACGATGTAGAAAGCACTTAGGATAACCGTAACAACGGGCAAACGAGGCAACTATGTAAACCTGAAACGTCAACGAACACTAAATATATGCATATATCCATAGACATCATTTCAGAGAGCAGGAGGGTGCCAATAACTGACTGTGGGGATCTTTTCTCGGAGAACCATTCAGTAGTTTGTGTTGTAATCCAAAAGCTGGCACCATGTAGTCGAAACAAGGATTGTATATAGGCCGACAACACATAGTGCACCAAGTTCTATCTTTGTTGCTAGTTGGTTTCTACAAGGGTAACAGGAATTGGTTAGATATCTATTAGGTGGCGATTTTGGACAGCTCAGTCGCACCGATCTGTTCTGCTGCCTCTACAGATCTAGACCATGGAGAGCGGACCTGTTGTTAATCCCACCATGGGCACTCCAGTTTATTCAGGTTCCCGGCCGTTTTGGCTTTACGTAATAGCGGCACAGGGGTGTATCAGTATCACATGCTGGGATTTCAATGCTTGCGCATTAGTCTCGATTGGCATGTTCTAACGGTATACAGAGTCAATCTTTGCATCACTATGATTTCTCCTTGTCACCTGCCAAGTAGAAGGTTGATCTTGCCAGTCCTATAATATTGAGGATCACGCAAGCCCGGGATAGATACCATGATAAATATTACCCAGACTGCTGTCTGACACGCTGGCACAAGTTGTGGAGTGAAGAACTAACTTTTGGATAACCATGACAAGAGGAGATAAGACTGATGTGATCCTGGCGTTAGAAGAGCCTACCATGACCATATTCAACGGTTATGGATGTGCATATCTACCTGGCATGGACCCAGAGCTGGAACGTACAATCACTAGAAAGGTTGACTGGCGGGTACTTCCTCTCTGTATATTGCTTTATATGTCCTGCTCACTAGCCCGGTAAAGTCCATTCATATTACATATCTGTTACGAGTTGTGGCTAATTCACCGCTTTCAGTACGAACATCACTGTCGTAATTGGTACCGAGCTAGTGGAACCTTATGCCAGTGCTGCCATACAACTACAGGTTATCACCTCTCTTAGTCAGTTGCCATATGTTGTTTTTTGTGTGCCCATTACCCTTTTGTATCATCGGGTTGGCCATGCCCGATTGCTCGGGGTCTTTGGTATTATAGCGGGGATGACAAGCATTTTATCGTCATGCGTCAAGTCATTGCAGTCGTATGTTATCCTTCGGGGTTGTCTGGTCGGTACGCAAGCTGCCATTTTCCCTGGGATTGCTCTGTATCTTTTTCGGATATACACTCGTGAGGCTGTTGCTTTACGAATTGGTTACCTGTTTTCTAGCATAGCCCTTTCCGAGAGCTCAGGTGGATTGATTGAATATTTCCTCGTTCAAACTGATGGCTTTCTAGGAAAGAAAGGCTGGCAGTGGATTTTCATCGTTGAGGGGATTCCTGCTGTCATGGCAGGACTATTAGTATTGTTCTTTTTACCCGAAAACACGGTGACTGCAACATACCTCAGCGCTAAAGAGAAGGAGGTATTCATGCGTCGTCGAAGAAAGGAGTACGGACAAACTCACTCAGGACAACAGTTTCTTGTTCACGATGCCATCAAGGCTGTCACTGACTAGAAAGTCTGGCTTATCTCCGCTAATGGCTGTCTTGGGGGTGTACCGCTCGCTGGTATGTGATATGGTGAACTTGAATATTATCGCCTTAAGCAAGTGCCCAAAACACTAATTATTTATGTTGTGTAGCGTACTCGACATACTTGCCACTGCTACTTTCGTACTTGGCCGAACAATACATCTGGACTGGTATGCTCTTGTCGGTTCCGATTTCTGTTTTCAGCACAGCTGTAGTGATAGCAGTGTCCTCCTACTCTGATCGGATACAACGTCGCGGTGTTCTTATTGTTTCTCTCGGGGTTGTGACTGTGTTGGGCTATTCACTGCTGCTCGTACCCTTACCATGGTCCGTACACTATGTGGCAATGTATCTAGTCGGAGCCGGAAACTTTACAATGACTGGGCTAAGTGTGGCATGGGCAAGTACCTAATACTTGAATCAAGACTTTGGATTCACGAATGCTGACAAAACTCAAATCAACTTGACGATTTAGTTAGTCAGTAATTGCCCTCGACACGGAAAACGTATGATGGCCTTAAGTATGTACACTACTACCCTCAACATGTCAATTATGGTGATACCATTCCTCTAGTACGTTGACAGAAAGTAAGGCACATACGATCTTCAGCTGACGTGCCCTTAGTGACGCTGCCGACCATATTACTTCAAGTCATGGTGTGTGTACGGCCTGCCTGGCATTTGCACAAGTACTCAATGGTTACATGTCTTACCACTTCAGTGGCGCCAATCGGAGGCGCCTAGAGGGAACGCTTCAAGGTAGATTCCGTAAGCTCACGGAGGAAGAATTAGAAGAGCTCGGAGATGCAAGTCCACGCTTCTTTTGTCAGACATGAGTGAATGCTTTCTACTCACATGCTCAAAACGACGACTGTTTACGTCCACATGATGCATCAGCACACCATTTAGTTGTGTGAATACCGGGTAGCAATGTTTGTCATCCAGCCACCTTGAACTATATCATTAATGACAGTAATTAGTTCCATATCTTCGCTTTTGTTTGTATGCGATTCTTGTCGGCTTTATATCTAAATCAAGATTGACACGTGCCAGTTCTTTTTTTTCAGACTCGGTGTAAATATATAACCATTAGCCACTCGCAAGCCATTCCCCAACTAGAGGCAATGATAGTACAGCTGAACTGCAAAAAAACAAACACCTGCTTGACCCCGTGCGTTCTATGTTGCAATGTTCCATTCGCGCCCAAATTCTTCAGACGTTACCAGAAAACCCTAATATAATCCCTTCGCGATAGCAACTCTGTTAATGACTCTGCGCATTCAGGTCTCAACAACGGCACCCCACCTTGCCTCTTAAAACGTTCCCGAGGGCAGTCTGGTCGACACATCGTATCTCCCACCTCATTCAGCGACCGTAGGTGTGTGAAACTGGGGAGTTTACGACAGTTAAAATAGCAAGTGTATTGATTGGTGGTCGTTGCATTCATTGCTTTACATGTGCTTACTGTGTCTATCTCTAGAAATTGAATAACAAGAACAAGAATATATTGGAATAGTTAAACAATGCTCACATCACGAGCTTGCCAACCGAAAAGGAAACCGCACCACGCGAAATGTCACCTGTGCACATGAACGCTTGTGGATAGCCCGTTGGTAGCCCTTGGAGCGGCCATCATGGCCTGTTCGCAGCCGCGTCAGCGAGCCCTCAAGCTCCAGTGATAGGCCCATCCTCGCTTCTCGGGCTCACTTCCAGGACCAGTCGTTCCGGACTTCGCGCCCGGGGTCAGCAAGTAAAGCGATGACCCCTTCACGACCGACACCTCTGTTGTCTGCCATCCATCTTCTCTCTCCTTCATGGCCGTGAAAGCGCAAAACATTGTTATTGAGTCTGTAGTCGGATCGGGGGTCAGGGACTGCGGGGGATGTGCCCGTGGCAAAATCGATGCGGTTAAAAATTGACGTCCATGCGGGCGGCTCCATGATCCAGGCCTCGCTTCGTGTAGCACGGTAGATGAGATATTTCTGGAGTGGCTCGCATTCCGCTTCCAAACATAATCTAGGAAGTGGCGTGGACCTGATCGCCCCCACATAGACCCGCACGGCCGTCTAGAAATCCACGTGTTGTCACCATCTACGACTTGGGGAAAACCCTGAAAAGTGTACACTAGTATGAGGGGTATCGCGTGATCTTTGTATAGCGTATAGAGTCTTGATTTCAGACCAGGTCATCATGGCCGGCAACCCGGTCAATGTGTTCAGCGGTTAAACATATGGATAGGGTGTTGAGCTTGATGACGTCATATGGATTTCCATAGGTGAGAGATCACGTGATGAGTTGTGGATGATTATGTGACGAGATGTTTTCCCAATCATTGTAATGGTCGCGCTCCCTCCCGGGTTCCTCTCTTCTCTGGCCTCTACATAGATAGTTTATCAGATCCCCACAGTGAGCATATGCCACGGAATCAATACAACAACCACCTACCGCTGTACTTGCTGTTCTAACTCTCGTCAACTCCTCAATTTGGCGCACCATATTGCCACCGCCAACCCTGATTGATTGATTGGTTGATACTCGGTTATTTGAGTCTCTGGTAGCCGGCAGTACCCTGTTCAAGAATGAGACTATAGCTATGTAAATATATAAATTCACAGATAGATCGCCACCCCCGAGTTAACTTGAATTCCGAGATTTGGAAGGGTTAACAAGGGTTAGTGACAATGCAGAGACAAGGGGAATTTGTCCCACGAGATCACGTGTTACGTCACTACATCTTAGCCGCGATTCTACAATGCATTAGTCTAAAGGTCGTGATATTGTAATATCGAAGGTATGGAAGATAAGTGTGCCAGTAAGGATGAACAGTGAAACGAACCCGAGTTGCTGTCTCATAGGAACTGGGCTGACAACAACCCTAAGCTAGGGTATCAATAGCCTTATCATTCGCACTACCAAAATAGCTCGAACAACAAACTTCGGTTGTTATAACACAGCCATTTATCTCCGTGCTGTTTACTGTGTACTCGTCCAGTACTGGAGGGTATCAATTGCCGATTACGGCAATCCGTTCCTGAGGATGGATTGGGTAGTTTGTGTTACAAACTAAATAATTGAACTCCTTAGCTTGAACAAACATTACATATAGACAGAGAGTACATAGTATGTTGCCTTCCATCCTTGTTCCTAATTGGCTGCTAAAACAGAAAAGGAGAGTAGCTAGCTAGTCATTTGTTGACATCATTGGAGAGCTCCGTTGCGCTGATCCGTTATACCGGTTCCACAGATCGCGAACATCAAGAGCTGATTTATTATTTGCTACTGGGTAAAGATTCCAGTTTATTTTGATCCACAAACCCTTTGAGTGTCACTGCATAGCAGCATAGGGTGGTACGGGTATCACAGGACGTAATTTCATCTTGTGCCTATCAATCCCAATTAGTATGCTGTAGGTATGAACTAAGTGAGTATTCGTTTGGCGATATTTTCTCAATGTCACCTGCCAAGTAGAACATTGATGCTGCCAAATGTATGATATAAAGCATCACAGAAGTCCGAGATAGAGACCATTATACACTTTCCCTAGAATGCTCCACTCTACGTCTACGCAAACCGGGGCGTCAAGAACTGATATGGGCCCGACAATGAAGAGACAAGAGAAGACTGGCGATATCTCGGGCGAATCAAAACTTCCCGTGACCATTTTCAATGGGTATGGATGCGCATATATGCCTGGTATGGACCCAGAGCTGGAACGTACAGTTACTAAAAAAGTTGACTGGCGTGTACTTCCTATTTGTTTATTCCTCTATGCCTCCACCACTCTTGCGCGGTACAATCCATCCACATTATATATCAATCATGAGCTACCGCTAATTCGTCGCTTTTAGTTCGGACTTCGGGATCGTATTTAGGACTGTGTGGGCCGCAGACTATGTTGACTCTGCGAGAAATCTACAAGCCGTCATCGCTCTTACTTATATTCCATTTGCCGTTTTTAGTGTACCCATCACCTTTTTGTATCATCGTGTTGGTCATGCTAGATTGCTCGGTGTGTTTGGCGTTACCGGGGGAGTGACGAGCATTTTATCGTCATGCTTCACAAAATTGCCGTCGTATCTTGTCTTTCGGAGTTGTCTGGTCGGCACTCAAGCTGCCATTCTTCCTGGGATTGCTCTATATCTTTGTCGTATATACACGCGTGAAGGTGTCGCTCTGCGAATTGGTGTTCTGTTTTCAAGCTCAACTCTTTCTGAAATCTTGAGCACATTGCTTGAATATTTCTTGGCCCGAGCTGATGGCTTTTTGGGAAAAGGATATTGGCAGTGGGTACTAATTATTGACGGAATTCCGGCCGTTGTTGCGGGATTATTAGTCTTCTTCTTTCTACCAGAGGATCTGGGGACTGCCATGTACCTCAGTCCGAGCGAGAAGGATGTATTTTTGCGTCGCCGACGAATGGAGTACGGACAAACTCACTCAGGACAACAGGTTTTCACTAAGGATATTATGCAGGCTGTCACCGACTGGAAAGTCTGGGCTATCTGCGTTAGTGGCTTTCTTAGCGGTATAGTCCATTATGGTACGTGATGGGGTGAAAAATGAAACGATCGCTGTAGGGAAGTACTCGGGCAACTAACGATCTATATTGTGTAGCGTATGTGACATACTTGAGTACGCAAATTGGGCATGTCACACATTGGGACAGGAGTACTTGTTTACTCTTCTCGCTTCCAATTTGCTTTTTCAGTGTAGGTGTCGTGATAGCAGTATCCTCTTACTCCGATCGGATACAGCGTCGCGGTGTTCTTATTGTCGCTCTGGGTTTTGTGTCACTGTTGGGCTACTCACTGCTGCTCGCACCCTTAGCTTGGTTACCACAATATATGGCAATGTATCTAGTCGGAGCCGGAAACTTTACAATGACTGGGCTAAGTGTGGCATGGGCAAGTACCTAATACTTGAATCAAGACTTTGGATTCACGAATGCTGACAAAACTCAAATCAACTTGACGATTTAGTTAGTCAGTAATTGCCCTCGACACGGAAAACGTATGATGGCCTTAAGTATGTACACTACTACCCTCAACATGTCAATTATGGTGATACCATTCCTCTAGTACGTTGACAGAAAGTAAGGCACATACGATCTTCAGCTGACGTGCCCTTAGTGACGCTGCCGACCATATTACTTCAAGTCATGGTGTGTGTACGGCCTGCCTGGCATTTGCACAAGTACTCAATGGTTACATGTCTTATCACTTCAGTGGCGCCAATCGAAGTCGCCTCGAGGGAACGCTTGAAGATAGATTCCGTAAGCTCACGGAGGAGGAGTTAGAAGAGCTTGGGGATAAAAGTCCTCATTTCGCCTATCAGACATGAAATCGTGCGTTGCACATGCATATCTGCAACAACTAATTTGGAAACCCAGTCAATTGATCACCGCACATTTAGGCTCAGTAAATACAAAACTGGCATCGGTGGAATCTAACCGCCTTGCAGCTACATTATCAATGATCTTAGCGAGTTCTATATTGTGCCTTGACGATGCTAAGTTTACGAGCCTCATCTCAGGGCTTGGAACAACTATCTTCAAGACTCTAACAATCAGGTTATTACTTTGAGCGATTCCGTGAACTGTTCTCTATAAATACATATTGATCATCAAAGTAAACTGTAAAAATGAGTGAATTCCTGTCCCTAGAAGTCATATATTTCGTTCTCCCGTTCTCATCCAATGTCTTCAAGCATCACAGAGAAACCCTAATCCAGCCCTTCGAGATGGCAGCTCCCGATATGACTGTCAAACTTTAACTGTGGAGCATCTCACCCAATAAGTATTCTCGTAAAAAGACAATAGTCCTTGTTGAACCTTCTAGCTGCCAACTTGTGCGTAACATGTGGGCATGGGTGTTGCGTTTTATGATGTCATAAGGATCTCCACAGGCAAGAGATTATTTGACGAGATGTTTCCCCAGCCATGGTAATGATCAGGCGCTTGATAGTTTGAGGATATCACTTCTCCCCTTGCCTCTCTGTGTCTCTATTCTCTGGCTTCTAGGGAGATGGCTGATCATATACTCAACAAGTGAGCACAACGATGATCAATCAACATACTTGCTATGACGACTATCACCAACTCGACACTTTTGCAATGTGCCACACCGTTTCTCAGTGTATACGAGTGATAGCCCGTGTGTCCCACATAGTTCCTGTTAGATCATGCAGCAATAACCGCACCAGAGGTACCATTTTGTTTTGGGGTAGCGGTATGTTGATGTCTCCCTGTCCGCCAAAGGAGCTTCTTATTTGGCACATTTTCTCCCCTTTTCGCTTACTTCAAAGAGAGCTGTTGCCATCTTGCCTCGCTGAGCCTAGCCCCATCAATGCTCCGTGTCCGCCCCCTTATTCAGAAATCGTTGGTGCCTCAAGACAACGTCCATAACCTCCACCCTACTGGATACTGGGGACGCTCTTTCCACGAAGAACCCAATGGCGTGAGTTCGGAAAGGTGAAAATCAGATATACCCTTGGCTTTTCTGTTTTGCTTTTACAGTGGGGTAGTGTCTTCGCCTGTTTAGAGAGGGTGAGCCTGTAGCAGTCGAGATCGGTTCTAAGTCAGACAACAAGTTCGATCAGGCGATCCTTAGTGTATAACTTTCAAGGTAACAGTTACAAGTCGGGCCTATACTTATATGCTGTGGGGCCTCTATGGCGGCCCTTAACCGTCTCCCGGCTCACAAATTACGGCATTACGTGCCACTAACGGTGGCATAAACGAAACAAATCAAGTCCACCACTCCACCTAAAAACGAGATAGTCGGGATGTTGCAACTGTTAAGGCGAATATTGCCGCTTAACTCCAGCACTAACTCAAAACCTAGATATATCAGGTGGTTATGCAAATCCCGGTTGACTGCCAATGGTATCAATGGGTATTACTTCCCGATAACTGATATCCAAGTTACCTGTAACGTACTCCTCGCCTTTTGGCAATAGCATACGAATTAGAGCTTACCAGATTTCATCGGAAGAAGCACATTGATACAGTAAAATGACCTCTGAATGCCTGGTTATCAAGGTGATACTTATGTGAGTCCTATTTCTCAGCGTATATGCCTTTCCTGTCAAACAAAAACTACTAAAGTCGAAATGTACCATGTCGGTTGCCACATCGCCTAGCCACAATACGCTCTTGAGAGCATGATGCAATGTATTACCCGCGTTGGAAGCACACAGATTCTGCCACAGTGATATTTGGAGAAAGCTGGGATTCTTGATGAAGAGATGCCCATGCCACTACATGACAGGCACTAGTTGGACGAATAAATCTCACTTCATGTGTCAGAATGCTGCTAGTTGAGAAATCTGGGACCTATATTATTTAGCACAGACAATGTTTTCCTACGAGCTACGAAAGACTAATGACGGCAATTTGAACTATGGAAGTTTGTTCGCTGTCAAGACTTTTCAATAATATACCACATCAGGTGGAATTGCCACGTCACCACGTTCCCTATCATGATGGTGAGTTGCCTAAAACTACTTGTATCTACTTGATCGCTTTCCTGACTCATTGGCGTCCGACCCAAAAGCATACTTTGAAAATATGCGTGGAGTGTTTGGTGAAACCGGGATATGAAGTGTCTAGGTTCGCAGTTAATACTCGGTTGATGACTCGAGGTCGTACCTCGTACCAAAAATGAGGGCATGGGGATATGTAAGTTACACATGTACCTCGCCGGCTCATAATTTGCATGTGAAAATATCTGCGGTAGTGCAAAGGTCAAGGTGCACGAGCAAATCCTTAGATTGTTATAAAATCGTAGAGGGAATGGGAACAGGTCAACCGTAATGATACAAGAAATACTTACTTTTGTATCTTCCACGCATCGCGTGTTCGGAGCGCTATACACTTTATCGTGACTTCTTGATAGCCCTAGCACTATCCATGTATGGTGGCAACCCTCATTCTATCACTTCGTACCGTAAATCAACAAGACTGTGATAGGTAGCGTCTCATGTCTTAGTTGTGCGTCATAGGGCCTGCTCCTTCAACCCACGTGTCAATAATGTGTCATTGTACACTACGCGATTTTAGCAGGGGGCTATCTTAATTGGATGTAGCCGAGAAACGTAGAGGTACGTCAATTACGCCGGTTCTAAACATTAGATTAACTTGGGCTAGAATTTGTGCGCCATTCCGGGCTGAGGCTGACTGTATTACCTTTCGTGTGATTCCTGGCAGACATATATAGCGGAACAAACGCCTCTGTAGAAAATTATGCTGTCAGGTAGATTTAACAACAAAGATATACTGCCATGTTGAGTTTGAACGAGAACCCATCCCAAGAGTCCGGGATTGATACGACATGTGACCTAGAAAAGAAGATAATCGAAGAAGATGAGTCTCCCAACCTGTTCAACGGCTTTGCATGTTCTTACCTTCCGGGAATGGACCCACAACTGGAACGTGCATTATCCCGGAGGATTGATTGGCACGTACTTCCCGTTTGTTTATTGACATACTTTTGCTGCCTTCTTGCTCGGTATCCCGGCTCACTCCCGCTATTCTATCCACATGGTCCTAATAAATAATCTCTAGCTATAACATTGGCGCAGCATGCATGAATGGCATGCTGATGGAAACGAATATGACAGTCACGGAAATTCAAGTTATAATCACGGCCGGACCCAGTCTTTATGTCACGTCGGGAATTCCGTTAACTCTTTTTTATCAACGGTTTGGTCACAAGAAAGTCCTCAGCATATACGTCATCACCATTGGCACAGCCGGTATGCTGTCATCGGTCCGAACCAGCTTCAAATCCCTTCTGTCTATCAGAATCATTTTGGAAACATTTTCAGGTGCTATCTTCCCCGTTCTCATAGACTACCTTTCACTCATCTACACACGGCAAGAGCTCGCTCTCCGGGTTGGGATTCTCTATTCAGGCGGTGTTTTCTCTTTAGCATGCGGAAATCTATTTTCGTATCTCATCAGTAAAATGGACAACGCATTGGGGCACCCAACGTATGTGTGGATATTCATTCTGGAGGGACTAGCTACAATCATTTCCGGCATCGTCATCTACATTTTTCTACCCGACAACCTAACTTGCGCCAGTTATCTGACAACTAACGAAAAAAACGTAATGGTGCGCCGGCGACGCCTGGAATATGGGCAAACGCGCTCTGCTCAAAGCTTCTCTCGTAAGGATGCCATGCGAGCTGTGAATGATTGGAAAATTTGGGTTCTCTGCATGTCAAGTCTTTTGAGCGGAATAGTCAATTATAGTACGTTAAGTCGAGGAACCATGGGGGCCTATTTGGACCCCACTGTGTCTGCTGAATTACCCGAGACAATACTAACCATAAAATAAATAGATTATATCAACTTTTTACCTGCTTATCTCATAAGCCTTGAGCTATGGGATCCTGCAATCGCTCAGCTGCTAGTGATGCCTACGTACACTGTCGCCTCTACTGTATTAATATGTGCGGCTCAAATATCAGATGGGATTCAGCGCCGAGGGATTTTCATAATTGGACTGGGTTCCTTTACGGTGCTTGGATACTCCATGATGTTTTTAGAGGTATCGTGGCCGGTCAAATACTTTGCTATGTATCTCGTTGGGGTTGGCAACTTTGTACTAGCTGGATTGGAGGTGGCCTGGGTAAGCTCTCGATATGCTCCTCCAAGATTTCAAGTTAATATCTTCTGACTAGTAGAGCGGATTGTAACTGTTTAGCTTGCAAGCAATTGCCCACGTTATGGTAAGCGTCTGATAGCCATATCTTTATATGCCACAATGTCCAGTTTCTCGGGTGTCATTATCCCGAACGCAGAGTTAGTCCATTCCGGTCGGTACAAAATGAAGCAGTACAGCTTACAATCAATAGTCCTGGACAGACAACCGCCAATGCTAATCATGGTACCACGTTATGTGTAATGGTCATCGCATTGGCCTTGAATGCGTACATGTCGTATCACTATAGTGGTGCAAACAGTCATCGTCTGGAGCGTGAGTTGGAAAGTCGTTTTCGCGTTTTGACTGAAGAAGAGCTGGAGGAGTTTGGTGACAGTAGTCCAAGATTTCGGTATCAGACGTGAGTTCGCACCGACGAAGATGATGATGCTTGACCTTATGAGGAACAATTTATTTTGAGTTGTGTCGTTGAACAGCTGTAGATTAACATAATAGATTTATAAGCAGGTTGCTGTTCCTCTAATGTTTAGCCTATCCACAGGGAGAAAAAGTCCTTGAGGGAATGCCAAAAGTGCCACGGTGGCCGAAATCGATTAGGTTGACTGTCAAAGTATGTGAATAAAAGAGCTGGATAAAGGAGTAAGACGTAAAATGTGTGCTTTAATGCAACTGAAAACAAATTGGGAGTTGATTCTTCTTGCGCCCGACGAAAATGGCGACTTCAGGACTTTCAGGTACCATTGGGAGCGTATTAAAGAAGAATGTTGACGTGAATGGGTTAATGTTGTTGTTGTTGTTGTTGTTGTTTTATTTTACGTCTACCTAACTAGAATTATCCGTTAATACGACGGCTCCCCAGACAAGTTCCAAAACCCCAGATGATGATGTCGCTCTAGAATCGGAGCTTGGGTGGTCGGCAATTGCGAGAATGCGTAAGCGTAGAGGACCTCCCAAGACCGGACATAGAGCCAGGTGAAAAAAATAAAAATGAAAAAAGAAACAAAAATATAAAAACACCGAGAGGGTCTATACTCAGCATGGCCCGAAGGCGCCCCACGGGGCCCAGGTTCGTCCTAGTATTTTTGGCCTACAACCCGATCCAGCAATAAAATCAAAAATCAGTCGCCACAGTAGTTTTGTATCCATCTGACACGAGGGAATTGTGACATCTCCATATACTCCAGATGGTGTTCTCTTCCTCTTCACCCCCTCCGCCGACGTGACCCTCCCCTCCGGCTCGTTGGGCCCTCTCCTTCCGCCTGGACCTCCTCCGGCTGTCCTCCGTCTCCTCCGGCATCTCCTGAATCCGACTCCGCTGCGTCCCCTTCCGCCTCCATGCTTCCCCTTCTCAATGCAGACGCTGTTTCCATCCTCGGCCGTAATTCCTTCATGTTGCGACGTAGAACCGAAGCCACGTAACTCGTCGACTTCGGCTTGCTCAATAACTTGTCAGCGAACTTCAAAGACCACAGGCGTTTGAGCGCCTTGCATGTCCACCAATGAGCACGATACTTTTCTTTTCCGCAGAGTATGCACCCTGGTGTTACATCGTGACCGAATTTGTTGTGATACCAATCACAATCTCCATGTCCGGTCTTGGCTGCCAGAATGTAGCCAAACTTAACTCTTTCGATTCTGTTGAGGTGTTTTCGTTCAAAAGGCTGTACAGTGGGCATGTCGATATCTCCTTTGTATTTCCTTTCGGTGCTCAACCACTCCCCAAAATCCACGCGGAGTTGGTTGCGACGCCATCTCCGGGCTCCGGCCAGGCTTAAAACGGGCGCCGAGACTAGTCCCTTGCACCCTTCTTTTGCTTCTCGGTCAGCCTGTTCGTTACCTGCCAGACCAACATGGCCTGGGACCCAAAGCACTTGTACCTTCCTCACAGGATCTTCGTCTTTCCAATCTGCCAGAATACTTCTGGTCTCGTCAATGGCTTCCTGCGATGTGCTGTTGTGGGTGGCTGAGTCACGCAACCGCGACACGACACTTTGGTTGTCTAGACAAAGCCAGATCTCAGTGGCGCCTGTGACTTTCGTAGCGCGCTTAGCGGCTTCACGGGCTGCGTGTGCTTCCGTATCTGCCACCTCTCTCCATAAACCGAGTGCCATGTGACCCGACTCGATAGTTTCGTTGTCCATAGTGATGACCCAGCCTGCCCCAGTGTTTCCTTGCTTATCTTTGGAGCTGTCCGAGTATGCTATGACGGTGGATGAGGTAGTCATGAGGATGTCCTCCAGGTGTCTGGCGGCTTCGCTTTCTTTAGCGAGCCAGAGACGGGGGGGCATGTGAAGACTGCATGTTGGTGGGCTGAGAGTAGTGTGCCTTTCCATTTTAGCCGGCAGCATATCAGTCAAGTTTTTCACCACCGCATTGTGCCGCGGCGCACGTAGTAGATGTTTGTCGTCCAATGTGTGCAGGCGGATGGCTTCTCTCCGTTTCTCGTCCCGCAGGAGGAGTTCGAATCGTAGGAAAGCTGCCATGTGGCGGAGGCATCCAATGCTTGTCGTTCGGTAGACGGGCAGAGCCGCCCTAATGCATCTACGGATGGCTATGTCCAAATTTTTCAGTACCTTTTGTGGAAGTTTCGTGTCACCCCAAGCGACAGAGCCGAAAAGGGCCCTGCTGAGACCACATGAGCGTACTGCCGTCAGCATACTGTTTGTGCTTGCTCCCTTGTAAACGCCCCCGAGAAATCTCATGGTGTTTGCAACTCTAGTAATACTGGCGGTAACAATTCTGGAGTGTTCGGTGTAGCTGAGTTTGGCGTCTATGTGCATTCCAAGCCAGCGCAGTATTTCACCAGGTGGTGTGGCGGAGACGGTGCCGTTATTACGGATAGTGACGGGTGGGTTTCCGTTGACCCTCCTCTTCCCCTTAAGGTGAATGAGTCCAGTCTTATCGGGATCAAGTTCAACGCTGTTGCGAGTAGTCCATGTTATCACATCCTTCGTCGCGTCCTCGATGATCCGGTAGTTCGCATCCAGGGACCAACTGCTGATGATTAACGCTCCATCATCGGCGTACCCAAGCAGTGCCGTGAATTTAGCGTAGAGGGGGCACATGAAGAGCATGTAAAGAATCGGCGAGATTGGTGATCCTTGCGGTAGAGAACCCCCTGCTTTTCTTGTCGTCTTAAGCTCTTCAGTCCATATCGATACCTCCCTTTCCTCCATGAAACTTCTGATCCAATCGCAAAGTTTCGTGGGCCAGCGTAGTTCGACCATGCGGCCTTCCATCATAGCTGGGCTGACAGCATCGAATGCTCCTTTGACGTCAAACGTCAACATCGAGGTGACTTCTTTCATAAACTGGCCACCCTCGATCCGGGATTGGAACTCGGTGAGCAAATCTGTCACTGCCCTCTTCGGGACCGCGCACATATAGTTACTAGGGATGATGTCGTTTTCAATGGCTTCCTTCGCTAGCCGCCTGGCGATCACCCTCTCCAGGCCCTTACCAAGGGTGGGTAGAAGTGATATCAGACGGTATGCACGGGGACTCGAGCGGGGGCGTTTCGGCTTTGGAATGATGACGAGGTTTGCTTGCTTGAAAATCTTGGGATGGAAACTGTTCTCGAGACACATGTTGTACAATTTCGTGATGGTATCACCGAGAGGCTCCCATGCCCGTTTCCATACGTCATTCATTATTCCGTCAGAACCCGGGGCAGTGTTTCTGGGGCGCCAGATAGCTGATTTGACTTCATTCTTGGACAGCTCCGGCCACTCTCTTGCTGCGGGGTTGGGCTCTCTGTGTGGGCGGACTTCTGGCACATGAGGTTTCGTGTGGGTGTCCAGCAGGAGACTCAATGATTCCGCAGTGCTTTTGGTTTCGGTATCGTCGGGCCTTTTCAGGAGAGGGATCTTGCGATTGGGTTTCGGTTGTCCCCAGGACGGAACGCGATAGACGTCTTTAGGCTCTTTCAGGTCTTTCACAATCTTCGTCATGATGGCGGACTTAGCTCTCTTCACTACAAAGCGCATGCTCCATATTGCTTTGACGAGTCTGGCTTTGTTTCATGAGGGCTCTCGTTGTGGGCGGTGCGTGCTTCCCGCATGCGGGCGTTCTGATCTAGGCACTCATCGTTCCACCAGGGTTTGAGTGCGATATTGGATGCGGTCTTGGGGGTAGACGCTTCCAGCGCCTTTTCTACTACCATCATCAACTCATGGGCCAAACTCTCAGTTTTCTCAATGTCGGTGTCTTCAGTGTCTAGTAACTGGTTGAGGCGGCCTACGTTTCTCTTGCACTCCGCGACGAAGCTGTCGATATCCATTCTCCCCAAACGCCACTTCGTCTCAGGCTTTTTGCGAGTGGCCTTAACTCCGAGTCTGATCTCAACGATTTCATGGTCGCTGATGCTGCCTTCAACAATCTTTACTTCAGGCTTCCACTTCGCTATCGTTTCCGGTGGGGCGACGCATAGGTCGAGTACTCTTCCACGGTCGTGTGTAGGTTCGTTCGGGTCGTTCATGACTGTGGTGTCGTTCTCGGAAAGCCAGTTGTCCAGCAAGGTGCCGGCTGTGTTCGTCTCGTCGTTGGCATCCCAAGTTCCATGGTGTGCATTGAAATCTCCAGCGGCAATCCACTCAATGTCTTTTCTGATCGTGGTAAACTCCGCAAGGCCAGCGCCAGCTCTTTTACATCCTTCCGGGGCGCTGTAAACTCCAAATATTTGTAGCGGGCCCATGTTCGTTTTGATTCGGACCTGGCATAGATCCAGATGGGTCTGATGGGTCTCGATTGTGGCGATATCTTTGCGAACATATGCGACTCTGCGAACAGGGTCTTTGATGTCGTACTCGTTGCCGTACATAATGTACTCATAGTATGTCTTGCTCTTAAAATTCGCTCCTGAGTGAAAGGGTTCCTGCATTAGGATGGTGTCCACTTTCTGGTCAACGGCCAGTTTGAAGACAAGAGCGCGGTTTCTAGCTCCTCTCCTCACGTTGACGGTCCATATCGTCAGGCCTCCTAACATTTATCAGTGCGAGGGGGGTTGGTCTCGGAAGAAGCCGGTG
>JMSH01000090.1:36878-90246 GCA_000712465.1 Huntiella moniliformis
GCTGTGGGCGGCCTCGCTGTGAGCCTGGGCTCGGCGTGCTCGCACTCCTCTTGCACATTCGCGGTCGCCCGGGGAGTGGCCCGGGGTACCACAGGTCAAGCAGTCTCTGGAAGCCCCCACGTGGTTCTTTTCGTCATGGTTGGGGTTACCACAGAGTCTGCATCTGGGCTTGTCTTTACAATCGGAGGTGGGATGCTGTAGCCAGCAGGTGCGGCACAGCGGGATGGAGGGCATCCAGACATTCGTTCTGACTTCTCTCAAAGGTCATACTGGCGGGGAGTCTCTTGCCCTCAGGCATGTCAAGACCCACTCTCAAAGTGGCATCATTGAAGCGCTTCGTCTCCAATTGCCATTTGATCGTCTTGACTTGGCCACCGGTTTGGTTGGCGATCTGGCTAGCAAACCATTCTTCGTTTCTAAGGAAATGGTAGCTAGAATCGTTGACCTTGTAGAAGTCAGCCAGGCCTTTGATGCGGAGGTGTACCCATCTTTTTTCTTGCTCGCAGAGGGCAGCACCGCACGCAATCTTGACCTTCTCTAACTTCTCATCGGTGATGTTGGTTTTGTCTGCATAGAAACCCCAACCGGTATTAGTCTTTCTCATCGCTAGACTTTCGGTGGGGACGTCCAAAGCAGACGCAATGGCAGCAACCGTCTCGTCGTTCTCGGGTTTGGACGGAGCCCGGACCAGGACCCTGACTTTAGGTTCGTTACGAGGGGTCTCGGTGGCAGGCTTGGCTGCGGGTTTGGCCGTGTTTGGTTTGCTGTTACGGGCAGCAGATTGCTTGACGGCGCCCTGAGCGGCCACATTTGCGTACGAGAGTGTGGCAGGGGCTCTGGGCTTGGGGGTCGACTGCGGCTGTCTGTCAGAGTGACGCTGAGCGGCGGGGACCGAGGTGGATGGGCCGAATAGACCTGGACCGGGGTTCGTCATAAGTTCATTTCTGAACAGCCCGGACACTTGCGCGGCAAGTTGTTTAATCGTGCCGTCACCTTTGGAAATGCCAATGGCTTGGTTGAGCAGCTCGGGGAGCTTTTCTGCCAGGAAAATGAGGGCTGCTTGCCTCGACATAGCGGATTTGGCCTGGAGCTCCATGAATCTATGAACAGACGCGAGGTTCCGTTCTTTCTCGGTCTTGGGAGCCCGAGGCTTCTCCTTAGGGGAGATTGCGGGTTCAGCGGCAGTAGTGTCGGTAGTCTTGACTGGTTTCTCAACGACCACTGCGGCTTCCGGCGCAGCTTCTTCAGTGGCGGGGGGCGCGGGGGTTTTGACGGCGGGGGCAACAGTGTCTTCGGGTGATGGCAGGGGCGTCGCGACCGCGTCTTGTCCTACGTCGACATCGGTAGCCATTTCAATGTCTGTGGCGGCAGGCATGTTTACATCGGTAGTAGGGCTCGCCTTAATGGCGTCTACCCTCTCCTCCATGCGTTCCATATTCTTAATCGCGTTGTTATCGTGGTCTGGTAGTGGTAACGGGTTCAATGAGGCTGACTACGAATGCTCGACGCTGATTGGTCAGAGCTCGATGGCGGGAAAAAAAGGAAGGTAAGTTCGCTTGAATGGGTTAAACCCTAACGAGGGCTTATATAATAAAACAGTAGCGTCGTTGTCAACACATCAGGCTTCGTGGTCTAGTGGTACGATTCTTGCTTTGGGTACTAACCGATTGCAAGAGGCCCCGGGTTCGAACCCCGGCGGAGCCCGAATTTTCTTTTTGTTCTTTTTTTTTTGCAACTGATAAAATAGTGTTACGCATTGAACAGGGGTCGTTCCCTTGTCTCATCCAGTGCCCATGTCAGCTCTTTTTGTCGTTACTAACTACCAAGGCTTTGTTATCATTAAAAGGAGGCCGGCCTCCATTCAAAGTACATATACTCTGAAGACTACTTTGTCCTGCGGTATCTTACAGACAGGAAAACACTAAGTTCAATTCAATTAGTGTTTCTCTTCAAATGTCGCCAAATTTGCGCCAGATGGGGTATCATTAACGAGAATATCACTCAGTATCGTGGCCGTAGTTGGGTAGTCCTTTTTTGTTGCGGGGCATCAACATTTCCTATATAACTGGGATTGCCTACGATTTTTCTCGTGAAACCTTTCATGGGAGTCTCGAGGGTGTTTACATCTTATTAGGGCCACACTGTGTAGGGACATGATCCGTGAAAATAAGAGAGAAACAATCAATTAGGGCTGCTTTTATCTATCTCATGGGGCTATGCTTACTGCAAATAGCACATGCATAGGCACTGTGAGCTGGGTTTCGGTAGAAACTGGTGGTGAAAAGGCATCGCGAAGTTGCTGCAAAGGAGTGAAAGGAAAGGGGGACGCAAAACAAGTGTCCCAGATATACACCGTCCAGAGTATGAAATATGCGCACTCAGCATCTGGGCCCATGGAACCAACCTCCAGGGCTAACACCAGTTCGCGGCCCCATCCTCTTGGCCTTGCTTGCCTGACCGACTATTTGTTCACGCCCCCGAGAATATTCATCCACATTCTCCTGTTTCCTCGGGGCTGCAGCGGGTGTTCTGTCGTCGTCTCGATCTCGCCGTTGCAAATTGAAACTTGCAATGCTCGCTCGCAGTCGTGCATTTTCCAAATCGCGGCTGGCCTCTCGGCGGCGTAGATCACTTATCGTGTCTTCATATTCCCCAAGGCTTCTATGCAAATCCTCTAGGTTCCGTCTGGACAATCTGTGGGTAGACCTCCTAGTACGCCCCGAAACCTTCGAGTCTCCTACCTCTCGGGGGACATGAGATGCACGCTTGTTGCGCTTCGGGTCGAATGCTCCAACCGGATCTTCCCAATCGCCAAATTGTGCTCTAAAAGGGTGCGCCTGAGGAAAGAGTGTTTGTTTCGTCGCGTTCGAACGTGCCATTGTGAAATAAATGTGGAATAGGAGCGTAATGATAGAATGTAGGAGTCGAATGGAGTGGAGTAGGACGGAATGAAAGGTTGTAGGGTGCTGATTGATGTGATTAAAATCTTGAAGGGCTTATGAGAGTGGGTGGGTAACACATACCAATGAACTAAATGTCACCGGTATGTAGCAATTATCTTTCTAAGTAAGAAGAAGGACCTTGTGAGTTGAAATTTCTGTTATGAAAACAAATATGTATTAACTTCCATTCAAGGTGAGACTTCTTCGTTTGAAGAATGGTCTGGCTTTGGACACGGGCACGATAGTGTGCCAAACTCAAAGTTACGAGAAGGAATTTCACTTACTGAGTGTCAGACTTTGATAGCCAGCATAGGTTTGCGAGAGTATCCAGTGATCAATGTGTGATTTGTGAAAGTTTGAGCGGCCAGAAAACAGAATTGCAAGAGAGGAAACGGTCCGGCTTTATATATTTCGCAAGCTCCACGGGTTGCCTCACAATCGCGCCGATGGAGGGGCGTCGCACGATATTTGAAATCAAGTACTCAATGTTCTCCAAAGACCGTTGCACTACAATCATTATACCGAATTAGGAAAATTCCCCACCATACCATGCTTCAAACATCTTTTTGTACCCCCAAACAAAGCCGACTACTAAATACTACATAGCAGGTTTTCCACCCCTCCCCCTCCATCCACCCCCCCAGTGGGACAATGACACGCCCTACCTGGTACAAGTATTTCAGACTCTGAATTAGGTGGCGTTGTCAATGATGCCGTTCACTCCAGAAGCGAGCCATGAAAAGGCAGAAACCAACACCACAAGTGTGTGCTTGCTTCTAGGCTGCATATGTCCCGTCAATTGCCGATAGTTCATGCGTCCATTTTTCACATGTGACGCCCGACAACCGAAATCCAATACAGAAGTGTTGATAGATGGGCAAGTGTCCCTAAGCTGGCGGGGGTGCAAAACTTGAAGAGGCAAAAAGTCGTGGCCGTGTGGGGGTCAAAAAGTCTAGAGTGTAAGCGAAAGGTTTGGATAGTTTTCATACTGAGAGGATGAGCAGCCTCAGTCTCCAGTCATCCATGTGATTATAACATTGCACTGCCTCTATAGCAGCGATATATTGACCCCCATGATAGTTTCAATCAACTGAGGTTGTCGTCGACATGCAAAGGTATCCCTCAATTTTCGGTGGCTCATGTGGAGTGTCAACCAATGAAGTAAGAATTTGGCCCGCGGAGGTAGCCCGACCCTTCCAGAATCATCCGCACTTTTTCGAATTGACAACGTGTGGATAGTTGGTCAGACTTAGCATACACGCGTCCAGTGCGGACTTTCAGCATAGTTTAAGTGGCAAAGGTCGCAACAGTACAAGAGACCAAAAAACCCAGTCACAAGCACCAATTCTTATTCACAAGAATATGGTTACCTCAGGGCTTCATGGTACTTCGCATGTCGCCTTTCTGTGTCAGATTGTCTAGGACTCGTCAGCATAGATTGACAGGGCAATTAGCGGCTTGGCTTTTTCTAACATCACGGAAGGCTCTCGTGGAATCCATACAGATCTTGATGACGAAATCACTTCCCAAAAATGCTGTACTTTACAATACACCGAGCCTGATTTCTAGCCACTATCATGAAACGCACAAATGTTGATACAATTGCTGACACTAGGCAATTTACGATGTATCCCCGACTTGGTTTTGACACCCCTGGCCACTATAGAAGTTAAGTCTTTGGAGAATTGGTCATTCATTTTCAAAGTTCACAAGATGACTTGGTTTCGTTGACGATGTCAAAACCAAATTACGTTTTAGAATATTATTGTCATTAACTATTTGTGTATAGGCAACGACATTTTCCCCCTTGGCACGTAATACGGAACTGGTTACTAGACTGGCTTGCGTAGTTAAAGTACCAGGGCATATCGTGGCGCAACAAAATGTCATTAGATTCGACCACGACTCAAACAAAACTCACAGGTCAAATAAAAGTACACAGAGAGGCATCCCAAAGATCCAAGAAAAATCGGGCGCAACTCGTGTCTTGTCGGTCTTTTTACTCACATTCTTTAAGCGATGCCTACTGTGCCTTGTTTACAGGTGACTCTCTTCGCTGTGCCGCGTGCGTGCAGACATGATCACACAGCTTTCCTGAAAACTCACCGAAATGATGACAATCCCTGTTGTTGTAGCTGTGTAGAGAACTTAAACACCTCTGTAATTACTGAGGGATGAAGGGATACTGTGCAACGCAGAATAGGGTAATGAGACAAACACTAAAAGACAAATCATTTATTAAGGAGCAAGTAAATTAGTGTGAGGGATGGAATTCCCGCTATTCTCACACATATGCTGGGTGCTTATGTCATGCACAGGGGTCTGTCATGACCTGTGTACCCTAGTTGCACTAACCCTTCTACAGCGTCTAATAATATACCCGATAAAATTCCTCGGCCACCGTCACTACAGTTGCGGGTAATTCTGACACACAAGGTTGGCTAGATCGCATATATACGTCTGTAAACCTACATGCAGTACATTTTTACAGTCAACTTCCCAGCGAGAGTTTCATATATGAGAGTATGTACAATGACCTTCCCAATCCGGATTCAAGTCTCCAACCGAATTGGGTATTATGCAGGGTCGTTGCATATAAATTGTTAGTTGTGTGATGAATACAACAAACATCCGTTTCCTGCATGCATGCCGGCCGCACAAGATCCACTTCAAGGGTCACGCAGATCCCGACCCCACTGGTTCGTACATATGTTTGTAAAGACACCATCCCATGGGATCCATCGACGTCACGCACAGGCCAATAGAAGTTTGAACGTCACCGCTTCAACGAAATTATTTCATCATCAAGCATTGTGGTCGTTTATGAGTTGCTGTATCATTAAGAGATGTCGTCATTCAATTGGCATGTAAATAGAAGCATCTTCTCTACCGGCAAAATAATACGATTCGGTGTTGAGGCTTTTGTTGGGTTTATGGTGGGATCACTGACATTGCACATGAGATTTTCAGATTCAGTGATACGCAAATTTGTGTGTGACAAGCTTCTAGAAGTGGTGTTCAATCAGACATCTTGACTTCCATGATTGTTAGAAATGGCGAAATTAATTGTCAGCCTGGAACTACATGCCTATTTTGGAAGTGTATGCAAGCCGACGAAAGATCAACAAGGTGTATTTGAATGACGAGTCTCGGCATCTGATTAGTCTACTTTGGGGGGGTGGACCGACCAAACACCTTGAAAGGTGATGCATGTGCTACAAAGGCTCCACATTGACCCGACATATGGCGTATATGGACCATTTAACAAATGCAGAAAGTGCACAATCAGAGTGATAAAAAAACCTTTCATTGGCCTTGCAACCGAACCGTAGCTCGTACAAGTTTCGAAACGCCAGAAGCCGAAAGTCAAAAAGCAAATATCGGTAGACTATATGTCCGATATGTTGGTGGGAATGTCAAACTCAGGCGATGGCCCAGGCTTGGTACCCCTCTGCTAGCTGAATTATGCTTAGAACATGCACAGGATTTTGGTAGCGAAGAGAGGGGGAGCATTAAGCGAGTGGGGGGCATAGACACACTGTACAATTGAATCGTCACGTGATAGAGTGCTTATACACTGAAAGTCTGTCAACACCAAGGAAAACGATGCTTCGGACATGCAAAGTGGAGAATTGAGCTTTTCGAAGGATTGCCCGACAATTATTTTTACAATTACAATTCAAAATGAAAAAAAAATGGTTCGTCATCTGCCAGATTTATGGATGCGTCCTTCTGACAAATGGAAAGGCAGAAAGCTGAGTCGCCTGTTAGTGGCGCAGCAAAATATTCATCGACTTTGCAGTGTCGGATTGTACAGGCAGGATTAACAGGGCACTTGAAGTTGTTTCGCCCGCAGTAATCTAGGGCTTAAGGGGGGTGGCAAATCCAGTCTCGGAAAATACGTCAAACACAGTCCTTAAGGAGAACATGTGCATATCGGTGTTCGTGCCTTTGGTATAGCCCGGGACTCGCTCGCTAGGTTTCAGTGTGACAAAAATAAATGGATTCATAGAAGGACCCCATTTCGCCACTTCCAGTTACTCAGCCTTGAGTAGAGGACTGAATGTAAGGCAAAACCGCGTACAAGTCGGGCAAATGGACAATCATGACATTCAATAGATCTAGAAAAAATTAAGGCGAAGGTGGCCACTAGTGTGAGCATATACAAGACAGTGATACTTGAAGGCCGGCGGTAATATGGTGATGACGAAGGATCGGACCTATCCAAAGTCAAGATAAAGAGATTTCATATGCACTATACAGTCAAATGTATCACCCACCTTGCAGGTCAGTCGTCATATATTGATTTTTTTTCTGGTTGATCAGACCTCCCGGGGTCAACGGGCGGGCGTTTTTGCAGCCGTGGCACGTCCGCGGAGTGCCGAATGTAGTGCAAACATGCCGTTTTCCAAGGAATGGAAGTGATATGCAGGCCGAATGTTGACCTTTTGCCACTGAGCGGAACACACACCAGCAGTTATAACCAGCTTACCGTGACGTTTAGTAGGCCCGTGGTTCCACAACCACCAACCATCACGCTTCTTCCTGCCCAGGTGCAGTGCGACTGCAATGCACTTGGCGGACATGTGACCATGGTCATATTTCGTTCCAGGTTTTGTAGTTCCTTCAATAATCTGTTTATCTCGCAAATTAGAATTCTCTTCTGTCTGCGATAGCCTGTTCGGGTAATGACGGACCTAGAGAATATCAACGCTTGAATGAATAGGGCAAAGTTCTTCGTTGAAAGGGAACCGTTTCAAGCCTCATTATTGTTCTGACAAGCCCCTACTTTTGCCACCCCTTTTGGAAACACTGAATCTAGCAGGATGCCTATAGAATCCTTTGCCCCGTACGTATGCATGGTCATATGTAGTGATGTCACTTTTCAGATGTAATACCATCAGGATGAACCAGCCCCACCCCCCTCTCCCTATTCTCCTTAGTAATGTAAAGACTCAGTATGGCTAGAACCCCGCCGTTGTTATCTCTTTATGTCGTACTACTTCACCCTCAAACCGACAAGGCACATTCTGGCGTATGTCTAATAGGAAAGTTGGACTAAATCGTCCAGAATAAGCCTTCTCCCTAACTGTTAACCTGCCACGGGGACGCACTCTACCAGGTTGTGCATGAAGTCTACCACACCAAACACCGACTCCGAATTTGCCGTCGTGCACACATAATTCGGGGGGGTACGAGGCGTATTACTATAGACCCGATGAATGGGGTGAAATTCGCATCCATATCTTTCATTACGCATCATGTGCTACTGTAGCACTCATCAATCTAGTCGAACCTCGAGTTTGTGCTATGTTTATTTCAACTGACGTCTACCAAAAGAGCTGTGTGGGGGTTAAGCGCCTATTATGGTTGTCCACCCAAGTCAATCCAACTAGGCATGTAAATGGTGGTGTTGTAGTGTTACAGGTCTAAAAAGTGGGTGTACGGTGCGTTCCGCACACACAAAAGTGGAACTACAGTAGAATTGCAGGAACGCGAGTCTTGGGACGGCCCTAACCCTACGGGGTCTGCGAAACTGGACAGATGGCGATAGTCGTAATAGCGTGTATATTGGTTTATGAGAGGTGTATTGATTCCGGCGTCTGTGTTCACTCGTTGAGTATATTATGAGTTATTGAAATAGGAGCCGGGGAAAAAAGAAACCCGAGAGGGAGCTCCACCATTGCGATGACAGGGAACACTTCTCGTCACATGATCTCACACCTATCGAGATCCTTATGACGTCATCAAGCCCAACATCCATGTCCATATGTTTAACAGGGTCCTGGTTACACTAAATGGGGTCAAGCGGGATGCTCCGAAGGGAGAGGGTTATTAACCCTGTTAATTAAGTAGTAAATGGAAATAATGAATGAAACGCGCGTGACGTCGAAGAAATAGTCGTGATTTTTTGGTCCCCGGTGTACCAAGAAGACATCCTAAGATGTCTGCTCAAACAATTATACAGCGCAAAAAGATCGATTGTTGGTATCGTCATGTTATTGATCGTGAAGTAAAGAGTTACCCAAAAAAGTGGCGACCATGACTATCTTATCAATGAGTCAAGGTTGCTTCTATGTAAAGGCTTACTAGAGTCCAGACAATATGAGTGACATTATCACGGCCAAATCTACTATGCGTTTCTGAGCGTTGTAGGTATACCGAAATCGAGGTACCCGGACACCAGCCAAAAAGGCCCATGTCACTATCTTGATTGCTTCCGAATGTCGCACGCGGCTGCCGCCACATCCCAGCCTACCTGGAACATAAGGTTAAATTTCAGCCTTGCATGTCTTCTGCAGACGGATCCAGCCACCAGAAATTTGAGTGAACCAGTAGCTGGCATGCATAGGGCCGTTGCATGAAACGGATCTTTGTTTAACGTGATGTCAGGTAATTTGGCACTTACACGAGACATATATGAGTTTGTTAGTAGTGTAAGAAAATCGTGGTACAATGATAACTTACGCCATTAGTTTGGGTGTTCTTGTCACTACTCTATCTTCCAAGCTATTTCCTGTTGTAAGGTTGGTTTCGTCAAGTAGTGGAACTGAAGGATGTAATGGAGGGTATGCACGAGCTCGAGAGGAGCGATGACAAATTCGTGAACGCGCACATATCTACAGCGAAGTTCTTTACAGGCGGTCACCTAGTCAATACTCTGTTTAGAGGAACCGAGGCCAATAGACTGCCCATAAATTCAAGACTTCCCTGGGCTGTGGGATTTAGCACTTGCGACTGCATGAAAGTTAGTGATTTGTTCCTTGAATATAATACAGCAGCAATGTTTGTCAGAAGACAATGACGCAATGGACCATCTATCTATAACGGCAAGACGTTAAAAAAATGTGAATCCGTGGGACCTTCCATCGGTAATTGTTCTACAAGAGATTGTATGCCAGGCTACAAAAGACGAGTCCATACAGGGGGCAAAAGTTTAAACACTGAATGAGTCTAGAACAAAAAGTGCCTGCCGGTAATCACACGATGTGTTTCCCCTACATTAATTTCTGATAGTCCAGTCCGTGAACAGTTCATTTGGTCAAGATGTTGTCACTACCCACCATCAATACATGGGTATGAATGTAGGGGCATTTAAGGTGTCTTACATGTGATGATGGCGCGAGTTGCACCACAAAGATATATGGGTTCGATTGTCTCGTAAGTTAAAACTGGACGGAGAGAAGATGAGGAATTAAGGATAAATGCTGTCATATCAGCGTCACCTTGACTGGTATATCGAATGACTGTTTTTGAAGTAGAGACGGACATATCACGATAAAGAAGCTGAAGAGAGATGCATGAGATGGCAATTTATTGGGTATGATAGCACTAAACTGTCTCAAAAGACAGTTGCGTTGGAGATAATGTTAGTCATGTCCTACTAAGGTAAAATTTAATCAAAAATAGCAAACAAAAAAGGAGTCCGTGAAAGAGAACCTAGAAGGATTCACCAAACCCGAGGCATCTTCTACTGACAGAAGAACCAAGGGAGCTGACAGCCCAGGAAAGCCCTTCATCGGAGGGGGTGCAAGGAAATCAAAAGTACGGAACATTCGATGAAGCAACGACACAGGTAGTAGCTCTAGGAATAAAACCAAGAGACTAAAAGTAACAAAGTCAAAGTAAAACATCAAAGCACAGGGATATCGCGAGGGTAGTTAGCCACTGGTTCTCTGACAAGAGACACCATCATAGAATGGCGCGATGAGGAACAGGCCATACTGTATTGTCAGAAAGATCGTCGGCAACGTTGTTGATAAGGTGAAATGGAAAGTATAAAGGAAATGTTGATCCGTAGATGATCTTCAAGGAAGCGAATGTGAATGGCAATCTAACGACGAGGGCCATCAAGCCAGAAGTCCTAGGTACGACCATGCTCCCGTCTGCGACGGCGCTCACGCTCCATACGCTCAGGTGAACGGCCGCCGCGCGGAGTGTTACGGTGGTGGGACGTCTCATGACGGCCAGGCGACGCACGATGATTCGCCTCATATCGACGGGTAGATTCTCCAGGTTCAGTTCTTTGTCGGTCAGGATGACGAGAATGGTAATTAGGCTCATCATGGCGAGGGGCAGCGGCATGGGCTGAGGCCCATGCCATGGCCGACCGGAGAGACGCGATTTCAGCGGTAACCGCAGCGCTAGCAATTCGAGCTCTCTTGAGCTGTTCTTCACGGAACTTGAGCTCCTCGTGTAGTGAAGCGATAATCTCTTGCTCGCGGCGGCGGGCGTGACTGCGGGTGGTCTGAGTATGGTGGAAGTCGTTGAGAATGTTGATAAGGATGGAGATATTGCCTTCAAGGTTGGCGAAATGCTCGGCGGCGCTGTGGCTATCCTTGTGGCCTCGAGATCTGTGTTGCGACATCTTGTTGAAGTTAGAGCGCCGAAGAAAGACGATAGAGCGCGCACAGTGTTTGGGCGATGAGGCGTGTGGTATGCTTATTCAAAGAAAAAACGACAAAGTAATAACAGACTGTAGGACTAGATAAATTGCGACGTTGTGTAGTATTGCTGAACGAGTCGCGATTACTCTAGTTAGAAGTCCTCGGGAGACAGGTTGAAAATAGAAAAAAAGAATGAAGGAAATAATAGAGAGGAAAGAACAGAAATGTTTCTAGGTGGGGAGACTTCTCGGTTTTATAGTTGTTCAGGTTCTCCGGGTTTGTACATGCGCAATGGTAAATTATAAAATCACTAGAGTTTACTAATGTCTCCTACTTCCTATTTTAACAATTACCTACTCGTGCAGCAGGCCTCATATTGTTCATCATGTGGATGACGACATGTAAAACCACGAAACCGGCCAACATGTTCCCAACTTACCCAAAATGGAAATTTGTCCTTCGTCGCCCTTGAATACACCTAGCCTATCAACTGCAAGATGTAACTAGGGTGACCCGCCCGCGAACATGGCCTGTGCCCTGCAAGCACCCCCTCGTTTTTCGCTGCCGAGCTTCGAGCCACGGTAGTGGCGAGGTCACAGTACTACAGTCTAATCAGATATGCATATAATGCTCCTTGGTGCGACATCAAAATATAAATGACATTTTAAACTTGAGCTGACGGGCGCTACCGTAAAGGCACTCCACCAAATCAGGAAAGTGGGCATTTTTGTCGAGCCACCTAAACTGTACGGCATATCAAAAGCAGGAAACAAGGTCAAGGCTCTGATTAGAATAAGATATATTGTGTCTAGGGCCTTAATTGCCTTTGTATCCTTCCCATCCCATTATTCTGCCATACGTTCGTCGATAATAATTTAATTCACGTTTTAGCTCCTTACACTCTTTCTGCAACAACTCCAATTGTTTTCGACAGCCTCCGGTCTCATGTTGCTTGTTGGCTAATGATGCAGCAGCGACTCTGTGGGTATTTTGAAGTCTATCGAGTTCTGATTTCATGTCCGTCAAGTCTTGTGTGGCCTTGTGATGAGCTTGTACTATCCGGTCAATAACTTTGCGATTCCGTTGATACACCTTCTGATACTCATCTTCGGCCATCTTGCTCGACTGCGTTAAGCGGTCAATCTTTGCGTGGTTATCCTGGATCTCCTCCCTTAAGCATTGAATCTCATTCTGCAGCTTGAATAATGATTTAGAAGAGGAAGCTGCTGAACTCGAGTCGGGGGTTACAAGAGAAACAGGAAATTTGTGAGCTGGCTCCTTGGCAGTAGTGGAACACGCCTTGCTAGTGTGACAGGCTGACTTCAGAGCCGTGGTTGACCTTTCTGCGTAAGACGCCTCAAATGAGGGTGTTGGGCATCGATGCTCATATTTTTTATGTGCTGCATGGTTGGGCCTTCTGCGATAGATACCAGAATTCTCATCCGAAGTCTGCGGACGCCGGGATTTCATTGACTCTGGTGCGAAGTGAACGCTGCGCTTTCTGGAAAATGGTGTCCTCTCCTCACTGGGGTGTTTGGGCCTCCTGTCTGGAGACGTTTTCCTTTGGTTGGACGGATAGCGAGCACGATTGGAGGTGCCCAAGGACTTTTCGCGCCGTGCATCTCGGTCGGTTGAGCATTTGACTAGGTATTGCTCGTAGTCTGAATATTCACCACCATGTGAGAGGTTATGGCCGCCCCCACGATAGCGTTCCCTACTGCTAGAACCATAGTAATGTTTGCTATGGTGGCTTGTATTGTGGTTTTTTTCCTGTTTCGATGTACCCTTTTCCCTCTTACTCCTGTATTTTTCTTCATCGCAATCCTGTCTACCACGTTTGTCGCTCCTAGGCTTATGTTTCGTTTCACAGGCAGAACTTTCAGATCGGTGACGGCTGTGCTGGCGCTTTTTGGTGCTTGGTGATTCATCTCGGCTTTTTTTGTGGCTTCTGTGATCGGATTTATCATAGCTGGCGTGGCCCGAACCACGGCGTTCTCGGTCGTAACGATAGTCCGTGACCACCCGCTCCTCTGGGAAGTACTCGGCTTTTATGAGGATAGAGGTGTTTTGGCCCATTCTGCGATTAAGTTTTATCAAGGATCTGATATTTGAGAAAGACGAATCTACACAGAACGGAAGAAAGAGAGTCTGCGGCCTTTTGTATTGCAACGCCTTGCTCTTCAAGCAAGGTCTCTCTCCGACAGACCGTAAGTCTAGGAAGCAAATTGATAGTCATGACGATGGTGGTTTCTCTGTAGCCGTGCTGTTCAATTTGCGAGTAGAAATGGAACTGGAAGAGGCGGTTCCATCGCCATGTTGGAACGATCTAGTCTTTTAGGCCGTCAAAGGGCGGTATTCCCGTTGTCGCAGTTCGCGATTTAACTTCTTTGTGCTATACTGAAAGTGCAAAAAAGGCCATTGGCCCAGTATTTCCTACCGGTTCGGCAGGTGGCGCGTGCATATTACCGGCGCTAGAACATCCGGGAAGTCGATACCAATGCCCAAAAGGTCCGTTGGTAACAATAGTGAAAACATGCCAGGCGGCCCGCAAATGCGCAACTGCTAAAGCGAGAGATTCCCTTTGTCTCCCTACTGTTTATAACAATCTCGAGTCTAGTCTTAAGTATCCTGTGATGCTCGATATTACCAGTCTAGGGTTACAATCTTGCAAGACCACCGCGCCGTAAACGACCAACATGACTCGGAAACCTGGGATTATCTCGAGCAAGGCTGTTGCATTTTTTCTATAGAGATCGAGCTACTTTTGTACTTTAGAGTGAAATACAGAAGGGCTCCAGAGCACAAGCACCCAGAGGAACCAAAGTACTTCTATTGCCGGGGTCAAAAAACGCCCCGCCATGCTCTATTAGCAATTGAAGCAAGTTTTTCCCCAGTGTTCAAAATACGTCTGGAGAGTAATGACGAAAAACAAAAAAAGAAAATGTGTCTAGCGAGTTCTTGAATTTTCCTAAGATGTCACCGACACCAAACGAGGTGTAAGGTAGAAATTTATTAGGTCGACTCCATCCTTTTCTAGTCAGACTCCCCTGGTTCCCGTCGAAACTTTTGCTGCGGAGACACGCCCGCGCCGCGCCGCGCCGCCGAAGACTGATCATCAGGTTTGTAGATTTAAGGTCACCCCAGCTGTGATTACAACAGAGTCTAGCCTGCTCGAAGTCGTCAGACAATACATGGTTCGCTATTTGTTCGGTGTGGACAGGATGATGTTATCAGGCCGACCTGATCGAAGACGTGGATACTTTCACTGACCGCCTAGTTTTCTCTATTCACGAAAAAGCTTTTCTCGTAAGTACTTGGTTGTCAGGAGAGGTTGCAGTGGTCTCTCCCTAGGGGCAGCTGAAAGTATCAATCCCTAGACTAAAATAGCAAGGCATGCACATTGTAAAAAACAATTTTATGGGAAACTCTATCACCATCGAAACACCCCCAGAAGCTTCACCTACCGTACTCCCCATAGGCTCCATCCCGCGTCTGAAAACAGGAGCCGGGCGGCTTAACGGTATCCACTCGGCAAAGGACATCACAGATTCTTGTGGAACCAATGGACTAATCAAATCGGTTAAAGCTCCACTGGCCATGAAACGGAAAAATCAATATTTTACACGCTTGGAACAATGCCGCAATATATCAACATCTATAAAATGCCAATTTAGAATTTGCCATTGCGCACTCACCCCAGAAATACAACCTTATATTGTACAACCCTCCATAACTTGCCTATCGTTCTAATATGGATTAACTTACGTGCATGCGACCACATGCGAATTTTTTGAGGCTCCGAGTTTCTGATGGGGTGTGTCGCGGTATTAATTGTGGTTGTATACATATCATTCCCTCGACCAATGGTGCCAAGCATCCTCTCCAGTGATTCACGAGCATGCGTTCGGTGATCTGAAAGCGGTCTGTCAATGACGCAGGCCATGGCACAGAAGTTGCAATGTATAGACTCTAACCGTTTAATCTAATCCGAGTATATGGTTATACTGGAGCCGTAGATTGCAGTACCCTTTTGCCACACATGGCTTGAGTGCAAACATGTCCAAACAAATGTGCCATATCCAGGTTGCTTGGCACGGAGAACAGAGAAATATCTCACAGCCATCGAGATTACCACTGTATAATTTCCAATTTTACCATTATCTCCCGTGAGTACAGGTCGTTATGCCAACTAGAACTTTGAAGATAGTTACTAACCCTGAGAATTAACGCACCGTCATACTTCAAGAAAACTTGAGACCCTCCTTGCCCAGGGCTAAAGACCGTAGGGTTAGCGGCCATCATACCCAGAGATCTCGCTGTGAGGGCAGTGATCCGCGATCGAGCAAACGAGACAACTAAATAGGGCCTCCGTGGTTGCTAACATTTCTCAGAATACCCATCTCTTTCTGGATATATGTGTACCCCGCTGTCGTCTCTGAGGTGACCCCAGCTATTTCCTGTTAGTGAATGACTAGGGTCATCCGGCCTGTGGTTTGTGCGACAGTTACCTCCTGCAAGAACGGCGATCTACGGTCAGCTAATTCCTCTGGAAGGCGCCAGCCATGATTCCCTTAGCGGGAAACTTGATCTTTCTCCTCTCTTGATGTAGCTAAACAAGATGCTCCCTTTCGAATGAGGTGGTTGTTTTAGGGAGGATAGTTCATGGGATCCAGTCTAGCAAGATTATTTTCTTTCCTCCTGGTTTTTTTCTCTTCGCTAACTTGGTTGAACCATCAGTTCACTGTTTCCTGGATTATCTACCAGTTTTGCGCCTTTGTTTTTCATCCAGATCTGTTCGGTTTTTGCATTTAGTCTACTGAGTGTGGACAACAATCAGGTCTTCCGGCGCAATAGCGGATTCTTTTCAATATGACATTCGCATACATAGTTTTACTCGTCCGGGCGCACTATATCTGTTTTGTTGGCTTAATTAACTATTGCATCGTACGGACGTCTAAGTACTCGAGCCAGAATGAAGCTAAGCCCAATTACATCACGATATTCTTTGGTTTAACCCTAATGTTTACAAACCCTACAATACAATAGTACAAAATCCTTCAAAGTTATGCTTCATTACTGCCGGATTGAAATTAGGTTGTAAAACATTGCCACTAGTGTATGTCAATGTCAAATGTAGTGCAACTTCGTTTAATGGGACCGCTTTGCATTTGCTACTTGTCTCTCAATGATAAGATAGCTCATTGAAGAAGGAAACACTTTACTGTGGAGTGGGCATTTGTTGAGAACTGGAGAGACCTATTTGCTAAGCACTCGAGTTTTGGGGTGTCTGTTCAACCATTTATCTTGGGACGAACACGTACATGGCAAGGGATTTGGTGCTAACGAAATGTTACCAAACATAACAATCTTACCAGTGTGCTTTTGTTTGTGCAGAAACTTACTACATACGTACTGGGTGGTTGCATTGAGACTTGTCAAATGTGACCACCTTAAATCCTGACACCACACCCATGAGTGGTTAGATACCCGTGCCATTGTTTGCCAAAAATAAAAAGCATGTAAGTACCCTTGAAAATATTGGTGGGCCCGATTGCTAGCTCGTCAGTGGTTAATTCCTTTATATCAAGATGTTTGAACTGTTACTTTTGGGGGGAGATACTTCTGCTGTAGATATTTGTGGACAACTACTAGCGGGGAGTCCTGAAAGTGCAGTATGTCTGAATCTACATATACGGATACACCCATACATTTAACGGTGTGTTCGCCTCTCTCTGGTCTGATGGCTCTGAGTCCCGCACCGCGATATTACCACACTTAGGGCTACACCCTAATTCCATCACTTTTGTTAGAACTCGTCATCAATGCGTTCCTGAATTTTGGAGATGCTTCTACAAGAGAGTGGAATGGGGATCATTACTAACCGTCATGAAGTTCATTAGTGTTGATTGTTTGTCCAAGTAATCACTTCGTAGCTTGGAAAAGAACGAGACACAGTGCTAGCCTGAAGTAAACAGTCACAGAAATTATGTTCACTTGGATCCTGTAAACAAACTCCACAGAATAAAGAAACAATAGTTAGTCAGGACAAAAGAGGTGTGCATTGATACCTTGTTTAGTTGTCTATTAGCTTTTGTTATCCTTGGGATACTCTGTCTATCTGAGCTAAGATCGCTTTGGCATTTGGTTTGACATATGTCTTGTCATCAGTGACATCATCGCCAACTCACCCAATTTTCTGCCTAGTGAGAAATTTACTTGAATAGCGACACACAACTCAAGATAAAGGTAAGCTAAATTTGCTGTCGCCAGCTACCAAACGTCGTTGCGCGCATTTTTTCCCTCCTATATCTTTCCAACGGTTTATGTGTGTTTGTGGAAGTCACGAGCGTACTTTGCTCACGCCATGATCACTTGAGAGGCGAGAATACTTGGTGTTGAGTAAGTCCACCCCGTGTTTGAGGCCAATCTTTAGATGGAGGGGTCTGGAAACAACACTGATGCCTTTCAAACTCGGTGACCCTTCGAGATATGAGTCATCTCCAGCAATACGAGGCTGCTTTAAGGCGGCTGGGAATTTAGGCGTTGTGGAACAGAAAGTGAAAAGGTCTCACCACATTCTGTTGAGCACTCGGTAAGCCAGATTGGGTTGTTAAAATAAGCCAGATGATGGGGTCGATTGTATCAAGTGATGGTTGTCGATATTTATTCACAGAAAGTTGAGTCGATCGAAAAGGGTCTGTGTTTTTTCCAGGTGAGAGAAACAATACTGAGTGATTGGGCTTTTTGTGATAGTGAGTGGTGAGTTGAGTCGCCAGACCGGTGCCCGCATTTGGGTCGGGGTTCGTTGGGGCCACTTGAATTCGTATATTGTTGCAAGTGCATGTACACAAAATATAGGGGGTTGAGATATTGGAGTTTTTGGGAGTTGGTCTGGAGGGAGTTTCTCCTCTAGTTGTAGATTCAAAATGATGTCATGGGGGTAGACATTCGAGACGATTGACAGATATTAACAAAGTTTGGCCCCATTTCCAACTTTGTTGCGTGTCCAACAAGGTCATAGTTGAAACAATGGCGACAAGTAAAAATAAGGTAAGTACGAAAACTAAAGAAAAAAAGAAGTGAAGAAAAAGGTTTCGTGACGCTGTCTCTTTATATACACTGGCGGACCACTTAATCGGGCGTCGCACATCCTGATCACGGGCCAACCAACAGATTTTTCAAAGCCTACGAGACCTGTTTTGAACTGCGTTAATAATTCCGACTTGACCTATTTGCGGTTGAATCCGCAAAAAGCCGGGCGAGACATGCATGATTAGGCTGTTCAACTCCGCAAAATCCCCACAAAATCTCCTCAAATCTCCACGTATCAGTGGATATGTTTCCGAAAAGGCTCCGAGTGGAAAGTTTGTGTCGCGAAGTAGGTTTCCTTCTGCTGATATCAGTGCAAATATACCATTTCAATGGGTTGGCGAGAAAATCATGTGGTCGTCATGTGTATAGCGGTGATCAAACTGTGCAAATCTGCAGGTAATAGGGAAAGTGTCTCATTTACAGAGTTAGGTCAATTGCAGAACTATGGTCTTCGGTGATGCACAAAAATTGATGGGGCATTGGAAGCTCTCCTGTCTACAATGTTGCCCCCAGGTAGATGGCCGTCAATGAACGGCCATCTGTCGTTCGTTGGACCCTGTGATGGGATAACATGGGTCACAAAAATACAAAGAGATAAACCAAATCTTAAACAAGAATGTTAAACATATGGACATGGGTGTTGAGCTTGATGACGTCATAAAGATTTCCACATGTGAGAGATCACGTGACGAGCCGTGAAGGATCATGTGACGAGATATGTTCCCCGTCGTCGTAATGGTAGAACTCGTTCCCGAGTTGTTCTCTTTTACGCCTTCTGCTTAGATAATTCACGATATACTCAACAAGTGGACACAGACGCCAGAATCAATCCAACCCTCATCAATCAATATACTCGCTATTACTACTATCGCCACGTCCCCAGTTTCGCAAAGATCTTGGCAGAATGAAGTCGACTATGCAACTACACATATTGGCGAAGGTTTAGTCCCATGGCCGACAAAGTAAATAACAAAATTCTAAGCAGACAAAAACATGGCACGGTGAAAAAATCATTTTGAGCTACGAAATGTTGCAATATATTGCAGATAATAAGACTGAACTGTCTAACAAGACAATCTGGGTGACAGTCATGGTGGCCATATACCATGAGTCCCCAGAGTAAATAACAACAGTAATAAAACAAAAATCTAACCCACAAAAAAGAACCCACGAAGATTCACCAAACTCGAGATATCTTCTACCAGAAGAAGAACCAAGGAAACCGACACTCTGGGGAACTGTTTATTAGAGACAACCACATGAAAACCCAAAACACAGAACCCAGAACGTTAACTAAAATAATGACAGAGGTAGGAGATCTATGTATAAAAGCTAGACACCACAAGGAACACAGACAAGGAAAAAACAGACACCATCAAAGAACTGAAGTATCGCAAGAAAAGTTGTCGACCGGGTCTCTGAGAATGGACATCAGCACAGCATACCAAGGCGAGCGACAGGTCATAATTTGCTGTAGAAGAGATCGTCGATAACGTTCGGGGGGGTGAAATGCAAGACACAAAGGGAGTGTTGATCTGTAGAGGATCGTTCAGGTATTGAAAAGCCTAGGTGATTTAGCGACGTGAGCCATCAAGCCAGAAGTCCCCAGCACGGCCATTCTCACGTCTCCGGCGGTGCTCACGCTCCATATCCTCAGGCGGACGGGCACTACGCGGAGTCTCGCGGTGGTGAGACGACTCACGATGATCCGCCTCATATCGGGTTGAGGAGCGCCCACGCTCGGTTCTGTGGCGGTCAGAACCACGAACATGGTATTCAGGCTCGTTATGCCGAGGGCCAGTGGCATGAGTCTGAGCCCGTGCAAAAGCTGAACTGAGAGAAGCAGTCTCGGCGACGGCTCTTGCGTTCGCAATTCGAGCATCTTGAATTTGCTGTTCGCGGAAAGCAAGTTCTTGGTGTAGAGCAACAATGGCCTCTTGCTCGCGACCGCGGCCCCGGCTGCTGGTGGCTGGAGACGGGGGCATCTTATTGAGGATGTTGTTAAGCACAGCAAGCCTATCTTCTAGGTCGGCCAAATGTGCCCGGGCACTGTCGTCATCGAAGTGCACAACTCTAGCTCTGCGGTCCGTCATGTTTTTGACCCTGAAGGACTGAATGGTAACGATGGGCTTGAAGTTATGGGTAATTAGAAAGGGAAGTTGTATTGCGATGTGTGGACACAAGCGAGAACTGATATGATCTCAAACAGATATAGATCAAGACGCTTCTGAAAAGGCAAGCAAGTTGAAACGTAGAGATGTTGCAAACAACCTGGGTAGACAAAGAGGAATAAAGAACAAGAAAGAACAATGAATGAGGTCGAAGTTTCCTGTTGTATTTAACATCTTAGAATTTGACTGCCTTCAGTTAGACGGTCGGCCTAATGGACCCAAATACGAATCTTCTCGAAGGTACATCCCCCAAGGGAACGGGTTCAACTACGCCCCATGTTGCCTTGCACGCGGACAGCCAAAATGACTAACTAGCAATCGATGAGCTTCCCCAAGATTCCTTGAAAGAGGAAGATACATTTCATAAGCGCCCGTAGAATCGTTCCGAGTCATCTCGCCCAGAGGCCATGGTTTGTTGCATGCTAGTGGCGATCCGAGAGCCCAGTGTTCGTCATGTTCCTCAGATGTTTCCCAACTAGCTGTCGGTTCCCTCGCATCCCTGAAGACCTCAATTTTGGTTTATCGCCCTTTTTGGTAAGTAAGACCTCCATAATAATGGGTGTAGATATAGCTTGGAAGGGTGTACCCCAGCACGTCTAATAGGCACTTCGCAAAAATCCACTTCCGTGAGATCAAGGTGTGTGGCAGACAAGGAGGGGTGGATAAATCTGAATCATTGTTGCAGGATTGAATATTTCAACTCCTTCTTGTTTTTGACGTGACCTCCACTTTGCACAGCCCAAAACACAATGTCTATGTTCCTTCAAGTCACGTTCATCGCCAATTGACCCTAAGACGAACGCCTCATGCTTTGTATCCAGCGGGATGGGCAAAGAGGATTAATGACCGAAATTGTGTATTAGCCCGTATTTCCATTTAATAGCCACACGATGCGACATTATGTGGTTCTATAATGACGTACTTCATGTTTCCAACGCTCCACTACCCTTGAATCTCAACTCCAGCTGGCCGCGAAGGTCCGCAGTAGAGTCAGTACTTATCAGTGTTGATCTATGCCGTTAAACGTTGGATATCATCACCCAGCCTTAACAACTTCTCGGGGGGGAGGGGGCGGGGGCTATTGTCGATGGACCGACAGAGCAACAAGCGATGTGAGGAATACAATGACTGGCTTCTGGGCCGTCGTGTCACACGCGTTGTGTTCGTGGCCTGTTGTTCTTTCAACCTAAGCTTACTTGCGGGAGACAAAGATGGTGTTGTTGGGTAGCGATGCAGATGTATCTCATGTGCCATGTGGCTGGGTCTTGTGTCATGGGTAGCCGAATTCCCAACTATTATCGGCCGATCTAAGAAATTGACTGGGTCTGATGCGAAATAGACGCTGCGTTTTGTGGGGAGTGACGCCCCGCCCTGCCGAAGGTGTGTGGGCTTGCTATCTGGTGAAACTTCTCCTTAGTTGGAAATGTATTGACTGTCTTTGGCTGTGCCTAGGCACATTTTGTGATTTACTCCAAGGTTGGTTAATTGTTTGATTGGGCGTGAATTGTGATCCCGATACTCACCGCCATCTGAAGAATTATGGTTGCCACCATGGTGGCGTTCTCTGTTGCTAAAGCCAAAATGGCGTTCTTCATTGCGGTTTGTGTTTCCATTATTCCTTCGCTAGGCTTTAGTTTTGGGCTCTAACTACTGGATTTGTCTTTCTGACAGTTTTTTTGTCATGCCTGTCCCTGCCAAACTTGTTTTTCGTTTCACTGTCTTACCTTGCACATTCGGGACAGCATTTGTGGCGCTTGGTGGTCATTGACGACTTATCTTTTTTTTTCGTTGGCGTCCGCGGTTGGATTGATCACGTATAATGTGACCCGGACCACAGCGTTGTTGATGATACTTGCTATTGTTTACGGTCAACCAATATGAGTAGAGATTGCTAGAACATGTTATCAATAGATGTTGTCTTATTTCGGCAAATAAAATACAGCAGAGCTTTATGATCTAAACAGGGCAAAGGTTAAAGCAACATATTGACACGGGTCTATTTAGTACTTCATTAGTTTTCATCACGTCTCAATGGAACTGTCTCTCGAGAATACCATAGCGCAAGGATGCAGACTAGGCGATTTCTCAATGCCGAATGCTACTTTTCCACCTGGCGCGAATGGTATCGCGATCCTATTATTACTTGATTTGTTGACCATCAGAAGGCCACCTCGTCGCTATGAAACTTTGTTAGTGCGTTTTCTTTTTTCGCCTATTTGAAGCTGCAAAAATACGGTCGCTTAACTGCCGGTTCATTGTTCAGAAGGTGGGGCATACACCACAGCTGCATTGAAACATCAGAGCACCTGGCACACATGGTGGGGATATCATATGTCCTCGACCTTGAGAAATGCGAGACGGTCTCCACATGCAGAACCTGCCTCAGCGAGAATCCTTCGCAACACTTTGATCAGTATCTGTTTAGTACAGTTTTAAAATATTCAATTACAAAAATTCAAAATGTGGTCTAAGCCCACTTTAACTGGTGTGCAGTGACATCTCTGGCACTACTGTTGTGTTCTTCATCAAGAAATATTGGGCTATCCTTGACAGTATGTTATACACACACCCTGAGTGATGTAATCGATAAATTATAGTTTGTTGGTATTCACAGAACGAAGTAAAGTAATTGCAATATAACATTAGTACTTTATCGCCATCCTTAGCTGGAAAAGTCGGGACAGGATTGCCATTTCAGTTGGGTTGGATTGATGATTCTGTATTACAGGCTCTAAACCTAAAAAGTGAGGTAGATTCAGAGGTTTACCCGCAATGCGTTCTTAGTCGAGTGATATGTTTTGTTTTCTTTTTAACATTATCGAATAAGTGTTTTGGTGCATTACTTCACCCGGGAAATATTAGGCTGAGTACAGACTTAGAGTTAAAGTGTCACAAACGTACCGCTTATGAGTGACTGTAATGACCCGGAGACATTTAGCCATCTTTGGCAAGGCAGACTTTTGGCGGTAAAAAGCCGCAATCTTTTTTCTTCAGAGGAAAGTACAGAAGCCCGGCATAGGAAAAACACCTAAAATCCATGAAGTACTTGAGTTGCGGGGCCGGGAAACACTCCGTCCGACGCTGAACTCGATTCACGCCTATTTTTCGCTACTTGTAGGGAGTATTTTTGCCGACGCATTACTTTTATCAATGCTTCGCCTCTAATTAGTATGACTCGAACATTGAATCCGATTAAATTCCTTCTGGGATATTTCGATGCCCCTCTTCCTTCCTACTGAAGACTTCTCGCCAGAGACACAAGCCTAACCGATCACACAAGAGTACTGACAGAAATGATGTCACTACAATAATGCATAGCGGGTTATCATGATGAGTGCCCCCAGCGAGCCACCAGATATGCTTCGCCATTCAGTAGCTTCGTGCCCCACCATAATTTCAGGCGGGCTACAATCGTGGTGGTGCTACTCCCTTGGACTACCAAATGTTGACGATTGCTACAACTCTCTTCCCCACTAAATACACTGGTTTGCGACGATCTTTAACTATCTCTTTCGAAGCACTATGATCTCACATTCAACCTGAAACGGGCATATTGAAGTCTGCAGCCTGAGAGAGGCAACACCCCACTTATTTCCTAACTACGCCCCGTAGATCCACCCATCCAAACTCGATGTATCCTGGTGTGGCGTTTGAAGATAGTAAGAAGCCAGCTCGGGAGGATGTCGTTGACATATAATATTATATCTGGATTTTGAAGAATCATAAAATAAGATCAAATCATTCGCTTGCCCGCCAATCACACCAATCATGACGAACGACTAGTAATTGGGGAGAGCACAATCATTGACATGTGAACTCATGGTGTGGACGGCTTTGGGGATTGTAACATGGTTGGTCAACCAGGTTCGCAAAGGTAAAGTTCCGTCCGCATTTTATTAGACAGATTATTTATACATTATTTATCGCCGCTGTTCGAGGATTCAAACTGCATGGCCCTGGCGATCATTTGCTAATTTATAGATTAGCGATTTCCGACATACATAAATTCACGTGATACAAACTCTAGGCCGTGCGTGGCTGATATAGGCAGCAAATACATGGATCTGTCTCGGTTAAATATATGGACATTATTGTTGAGCCTGACGACGTCACAAGGGTCTCCATAGGTATAATATCACGTGGCGAGCTGTGTTCCCAATCATTGCAATGGCTGAGCTCCCTGCCGAGTTTCTCTCTTCTCACGCTTCTACGCAGATAACTTATTATACACTGAACAAGTGAAGATAGACACTGAAATCATTACAACTCTCATCTATCAACATGCTCGTTATTATGACCACCAACAACTCCCCATTTTCGCATATCTCCTTATTGGCTCTCCGTTTTTGCGTCGCTTGTGGTTCGACAAGGTAATTGCACGAACCCTTGAGCTATCTCGGGGTGACGACTGTATATCACACAGGCGCGGCCGTTACATCATACGATCCGCTTTATCTTTTTGGACTGGCCATTCTCACTCCACATTGATAGCTGTGAAGCTACAATTAGAAACATCCAACATGTCCTCGACAGGCTTCCTATCTTTTATCTTTTACGTGTGTTAACCTTGATGGGCAGTAAACCTGCCTTTCTTCGGTATTACACCTTTGCGGGATCGCGTGCCAGATGTCAATATCGCTACTCATTTTGGGTCGTCTAGTCTATCCAATATTGCTAACTAGGTACTCGACGTAAACACATAAAAGGCATTCCATCTTCACCTTTCCAGTCACGACAGCCCCTCCATACGCTTTACTTTCCCAAGGATTCGCCATGCCGCGCCATACCTCTAGAACCAGTTAACCGTTGGCCCTTCTCGCCAAGCAACTAGCAACAGTTAAAAGTGCTTTTTCTATTCTTCAAAGAACTCTATCCATCGCCGCGCAATCACACGAAACAGGCATGACTTCTTCTCGAAATGACCGTGAACGCATTCACATCTTGCATGCCGCTGCGGTAGTCGCGGTCATCGTCCCCTTAAAATCCCAAGTTGCAGAGACTTCTACCATATTCATAAATGGCGAGAGCAACCAGAACTACGAAGGTAGTTACCCAACCTGAGGATCAAAGCACCATCACGTTTCACAAAGACGTGAGACTACCCACAGGGGTGATGTGCGCCGAGCTGACGAACGTAGGGCTGCCAACGGACACAATGGACGATCCGGTCGCGAAAACCGTGACCCACGGTCGGGCAGCCAAACGGCTAGACAAGGACTCTTCGTCTTCAAGACACTTGTCTAGAGTCAGCTCGTTTTGGATATACATCTACCCGCACTAACGTCACTGGGGTGGCCATGACTATTTCGTGTTAGTGAATTACCGGGATGATGCTGGGCCATGTGGCTCTGTACGACAGTTGACTCCTTCAAAACCGGCGATCTATGGTCGGCTAATTCCGCTTGAATGGGCCAGGGTCCCCATAGCTGAAGCCTTGTTTTTTTCTTCTTGTTGGTTGTTGGAGTTTTTTTTCTTGTGATGTTTTGGCAGAACGAGAAATTTCTTTGTGTGGGAGATGATATTTTATGAAGGATAATCCAGGGGCTCCAGTTCAGCAAGGTTTGTACCACTTTCCTCACCTTTTTTTTGTTGCTGAACTAGTTTGTTTCTAAGTTGACCATTACCAGGATTGTTCTCGAGGTTTACGCATTTTAATGTTGTTGGCGCGTTTCCAATATTTGTTTTTTCTACAAAGCGTACAGAGCACACGAGTTTTCCCATAAGACAGTTGGTTGATTGATTTAAACTTGGTGCTTATATTGGAGATTTTACTCCAACATGCAATGTTGCTCAACTGTCCTCGACCAGAAATGTTAGACAAATGGATCTAAACACAGCCAACCCAACTAAATCGTGAAATTTAGTTTGTATAACCCCAGGGAACGTGAGACCCTATGTAATTCCAACACAAAATTCTTCGTATTTATGCGCCTCTATGGCTTTATGGGACATACGCTCTCAGACATTACCGTATGTGGTCGACCATCCACTCCGAGTTCAATGTGTACAAAATTAGTAGTTTGGTTCTCACCGTACGTTACCAAACATGATAGCCTTACAAAAGTGCTCTGTTTGGGTGTAAATCTGTTAGACACCACCATCCCCAATCTCGGCAACGCACCCATCTGTAGTCAGACCCCGGTATCGCCATCTTCACAAAATAAGTCGTTTAAATGTCGCGGGAAAACCAATGGAGTTGGTTGCTAAACCTGTTGATTTTTGATCTATCGATATTGGGACGTTTCACCCAGCCCGTATATTCGGGGTTAAACCCTTAGAAACAAAACCTCGACCAAACATGGTAGGAATAACTGTATGCATCATGCAGCTACTCTTTTATGTGGATTGTGACATTAACCTCAAGTGTGAATTTTTCGTCGTTATGTTAACTTGTGGACATGGGTGTTGAGCATCATAACGTCATGACGTCATAGTGATCGACACCAATGAGCGATTATATGTGAGGAGCTGTGAAGGATCATGTCACAAGATGGTTGTTACCAGGTATGGTAATAGTCGGGCGTTTGGTAATGTGAGCATATAGTCTCTCCCCTCCTCTCTCTCTTTCCCTCTTTCTCTCGCTCTTCTCCTTTTGGACAGGCGAACTGATACAGGTGTGAACAACATGAATACATACATCTCGACTTTTTTCTCATACTATATCTCTCTCAGTGACAGTCTCACTTTAGCACGTTATCTGGTAATAATATAAAGATTTTTTCGGATTTAATGGATATGACAACTGTGATGAGTAGTTATAACGTTGCCATTCACGCGCTCTTCATAGAAACCTACTGCCATACTTGAGTATACAAACACAGAGATGGAGATTTCCTGACATTTTTAACCCAACTTGACATACCAGAGAACAACGGTCACGCAATGCAAGATTCAAAGATTGATAATTTGTGTAATTGTCTGCGAAAGAGTTGCCATCTTTGCTAGAAGTTGGCTGTTGCAACTCAAATAGTTCCAGAATGTCCATAACATTTAATGGAATGATAATTTCTATTCTTTAATACTAAAAAAACTACACATCTAGTACTCTGTTGCGGTGTATGATTAATGGGTGTGCATGACTGCATCTGATGTGTCCAAACAGTGGTAAATCACCGGCGTATGTAGTAGGCCTGGACAAGGAGAAATATGGTTCGGCCAATACAAAAGCTTCTCTACCTTAATATCTAATGTTACAGTTCTTGGGGCCGTCTTTTAGGTGCTCACACCAGTCCGCCTTGGGATCCATGCGTACAATTTTAGTGAGTCGGACTGTCGGAGTAGTGATGTCTTAGGCAATGGCGACACGAAGATAGAAAAGTAGACGTTAGAAAGGCGTACTTTGTTATCCAGATCAAGCCGCTCATCTGTCGTGAGATTTCACATTCAGCCTTTTATCTGATGAACTTCCCGTACAATAGAACTTCTCCTCAGTCCACTTGGATAGCGACCCAAAAACGCATGTACAGGTGTGTTCAACGGGACGCCGCCAGGTATTGAAAGCTGTTCAGTCTTTCCGTCTTCTTCTGTAGCTTATAAGTAACAAAGAGTGATGATGTGGTGATGACTGTAGAGCCGATTTAATTAATATTAGTGGAGTTGATAGGCTATTTTCCATTATTAGTTGCCGCTAAAAACATGAGGCTATTAGACGATAGTTCGGGTTTTTAGTGTCGACCGACAGAGAGGGCCAGGGCGCTATTACAATTTGCCGCCGACCCAACGAATCAAATTCCGTTATCCAGGTATGTTACGACTTTGGAGTTGTATGTATAGAGACAATTGGATTGCTGCTATGTATTGGCCGGAGACCGAGTTGTTTGGGAGGGGATATCCGTTTCGAGTAAGAGAAAACAACTAAGCGCCGGGATTGTTTGAAGCTGTGTGAGTGGGTGTTGTGTTGTCCGGCTCGTATCCTTCTCTAGTTAGGTGTGTTTTGAGGCCCATTAAATTAACGTATGCATGCAAACTCATATGCATACATACATACGTAAAAATAATATCGGGGGTTGGGACGGCGCACTTCTTGAAGGTTGGGTGTGAGGGAGCGCATGAGGGGCTCCACGGAGTCATGACGAAGGCGGAAAGCTGCAAACTCGTGACGGTATAAACATGTTAATGGAAGTTAACTTCATTTTCAAGTTTGCTGCATGTCGTATAACTCTAGTTATAACAATGCCGAACAAAAAAACAAGACAAGTAGGAAAAAGAAAGAAAAAGCAAAGGGGAAAAATGTTTGGCAGGAGTGGGACCATTTATAGGAAGGGGCAGCGCAGTTTTCCGGGCGTTGGGCGGTCTAATTACACCAATAAGAAGTTCTCGCAAGAGCTGGATTGGCGTCTCAAAAGTACCACAATCCCGGCCCCCATTTGACCTATTTCCGGTGTAATGCTACAAAACTGGGGCGAAAACTGCATAATAAGACTGTTTATATCCAACTGAGCTTCCAAAATCCCCACTTATATGAGAATCTGACTCCCAATGCTCCCTGAGTAAAACATTCGCATCGCAGGAGAGGCGTTTTGCTTTCTTGTGTCAGCAGGAATTGCTCATTTGGTTGGGTTGATTGGAATTTCATATGTCAGTTATTCAGGCAACTGAAACGCAAGACTGAGGAGATGGCCATAGTAGCGATAGCGAGTATATTGGTTGATGAGAGGTTTATTGATTCTGGTGTCTGTGTTCACTTGTTTAGTACATAATGAGTTATCTAAGCAGAAGCCGGAGAAGAGAGAAACCCGGGAGGGAGTTCCACCATTACAATGACTGGGAACACATCTCGTCATACGATCCTTCATAGCTTGTCACGTGATATCATACCTATGGAGATCCTTGTGACGTCATCGAGCTTTAACATGTAATCTCAGTTTAAGTTGGAACAACCAATAGTAAAGCAGAGTTCGTGAGCAGAGCGCGAATAAATGCAGAAATATGATCCTAAATTAACATGGGAGGCAGATGGGACGCTGGAAAACCCCTTGTCTCGGAAGTAAACCAAAGATGAAGATCCTTCTTGCGCACTCCCTGAACTCACAAGTTCCCAATCTCATTGCCCCATCTAGCCCAAGGTGAGTTCGCCACAACACTGTTTCCTTCTAAATGCTCATGACAGTGCTTCCCGTCGCCCCCATCCACAACCAACTTCCGTCTCTTTCCACATCCTTCTTTTGCACAAATCTCATGCATAGCACATCTCGAATCCATCTTATCCACACCCATGACACATCCACCTTCTTTACACGTGTGACTCTCACAAACCGTGTTGAGTCCATCCACTACCAATGCTCCATATCCGTGGTGCTCGTGGCCCATGGATGCCGGGATTCGCGCTCGGTTGTTAAAACAACCGGGCTTTGTACATATATGTGCGTAGCAATATGGTTTTCCACAGGCTATTGGTTCTCTACAGGTGGGTATTCCACAAGTGTGAGTCGCACAAAACGTACTTCCTCCTGTAGGTGCCCCACACATTGTCCATGGACAAGTCTTGTCAGTATCTATCATCAGTTAGTCAACACTCTCAACAAACAAGTCATCAATCTGAGATACTTACGTCCATCACATTTCGCCTTATCTTTCTTCCTCTTATTCCGACAACCCCCTTCCGGACAAGGCTGATGATCTTCACAAAAGTAACCAATCTTAGCCTGTGCCTCACACGGCCTCTCAGCGCATCTATGAATTCCACAAAACGCTCCCGTCCTAACATCCCTCCTATGAAGACACCCCTCCACAGCACATTCCATAGCTTTACAAAACAGCGACGCCACTGTAGCCCTTCCATCTAAACAGCCCGGATCAACACACGTATGTCCAGGACAAAACTTTCCACCAACAACACTATTCTCACATGTGTCCATGGTACAATAATGCTGGAGACAGAACCGGCTGTTATTATCCCCATTTCGATATGCCAGTGGCCTGTCACAGTTCGCATGTGTACACATCCTATGGAACCGGCAGAATCTAAGTGGTGAATCCCGCGGTGCTTTCTCTTCAAGGGGGAAGTTACAGGCTGGATGAGCACAGTGGTGGCCTACGCAATAAGTCGAACCCGGCGTACGAATATCGGCACAGTTGGGGTTTGTACAGAGGTGATCGGTGCAGAATCCCGTTGTACCGGCACCACGTGTGGCACGTTCTTTGGCGCAGCCGGCGGAGGTACATGTGTCTGTGTTTTATTAGCGACTTGTTATCAAAAGTTTATGAAACGGAACTCACGGATTTCTCTACAGAACTTATAAGTCCCTGGGTTATTATCCTGCACAACATTCCGACAACGACTTCCATCCATCATCAACCCCGTACAATTCGAATCTGTCACTATTAGCCACTTACTCTATACTGTCCCACATAACAGTAACTTACGTCGATTACAATGCAGCACGGTACTCTTCTTCGCCTTGTCACAGATCTGACCCCATCCCTCCACAGCCGGACACTGATGATGTTTACAAAAGCGACATCCCCAATTCTTCCCATTCACCGGCATCTGCGTTTTCGGCCAAGGACAGCGATTTCCGACTTTATCAATCACTTCGCATGTATCATTGGCGAATGATTGATGAGATGGTACACTATACCAAAATGGATACTCCATCATGAAATAAACGCAGGTATTATGAAACAAAAATATAGAATGAATATTTGTTAGTAGTTTGTAGTTTGTCAATGTCGACGCCACGTTTGAAAACCGTCCGAACACGTCTTTATATATTCATCACACCTTAATGTATGCAAACTTCCTTCTGGGCTACCATGTAACTACCCGTTTGTACTCACATTTCTGCATCTAGATGCCTCCATATTCAATCACCGGCTACACACAGGGCCGATTTGTGTGACGCACATGTACAACGGGTCATTACCTACTCCGTTTGACATGAACACACACACACACTCAAGACATGTGTCAGGTGATCTTAATCACCGACATCAACTACAATCACGTCACACAAAGAAAATGCAGCAATACAGATAACAAGAAGACAAGAAATCAATTTTAGACTCAAAACGCCACCAGAAAAGCAATTATAGAACAAATCAACACGCTGAAAACCACCCATTCGTGATATCAACCAAGGTACTAACCGGTCCTATCCTAATCCAAGTCCCATGAATCCATTCGTAAACAAAACAAACTCCGCATTCTTTTTATCCACCAAACAAAAGCGCCAGGCACCAACATAACCCAAAACAAAATAAACAAGAATCGCTTCAAAACGAAACACAAAGTAGAAAAAAAGACGACAAGAAAACGTGGCGGGTTACCGAAAGCCATGGCGTTTATGCTCACGTCGTACAAATCTAGTAGAATCGCGGCCTTATGCCAAAGTCCACAAATAACAATAGCAGACATCATTACTCAATCAATACAACACCCTGGCGCCATTTTATGTTACAATGAAACCTAAATAAACAAGAAACAAAAGAAAAGGACGAAAATGCAAACAGAGCGTGGCCAAAAGACTACACAAATGCCTATCTAGAAGACCAAAAGGTCTATCTACAGAGACGCATCAATGAATGCCTGCAACCCGTTGAGAATAGACTGCTGTGCTGCATCATCAGCTTCCATGCTTGATGCAAGATCAAGTCCAGGTGTCCCCTGGTTTCCCGCCTGCGGTGTCCCGGAAGCAGAAATAGAACCCGCAAATGCAGCAAAAGGGTTCTCTGTAACCTTAGCAGCAGGAGCCGATGCTGAAGTAGTCGGTATTTGTGAAGACGCAGGTGTGACTTGAGGCACCTGTGGTGGCTGCATGGCCGGCGTCTGTGGAGGAGCAGGAGTCGGAGCAGTAGATTCAGGCATGAGTGACTGTGTAATAATAGCTGCGCTACTCTGAAGAGCTGCCGAAACCGGAACTGGAGCTGCAAGTGGAACCGATGCCGTAACCACAGTAACAGCTGGCTTAGGAGCTGCTGGAACAAAAACTGATGGTGCGACTGGAGTGGACGATTCTGGAATTTGTGCCGGGGTAGCCTGAACGGGTGGCGTAATAGCAGTAATAGGCGCGCTCGAAGTCGAATCCGTAACAGGAACAGGAGGTGCAGCAGCAACTAAAGGAACCACGGGAACCGAAGCCGGGGCGGCAGATTGAACCACTGGTCCTGGAGTAGACGAGACTGAAGTTGCAACAGCAAAAGACGGGTTTCTAGAAGCCTCCTCCTGTTGAGCCATACCAGTAATTGGCGGGGTAGCCACAGCTGCAGGAATCACTGGAGCTGCTGCTGTAGGACCTGGGGTAGCTGCCTCCGGGGCGACAGGAAGTGGCAGCGGAGCTTGGACAGGCGCTGGCGTATGAGGCACACTTGAAGTTGGCTGCGGAGGAGTCGGTGTGGGGGCATTATTGGGCGTCGGAAGGTGAATAGCATGCATGTGGGGAGTCTGTTGAATTGGAGTCTGAGCCAGAGCCGGTGCCGGTGCAACAGCAGCAACAGAAGCGGTTATACTAGGATGCGAAGGTGCCATAGTCACTTGTGGTGATGGTTGGACAGGCGCAGCAGGGGGGAACCCATGAGCCGCTGGGGTAGGTGTCGGTGCATTAGAAACATGCTGAATCACCCCAGCCGGGATCTGTGGTTCGTGTGGGATTACCTGGCTCATCGGTGCTGGGATAGCTGAGGCCTGAACAACTGACGTCACGGTAGGTGGCGTGACACGAGAAACAGCCGGGATACCGGGAACTCCCATAGCTTGAGTCACTTCAGGGGCGGCAACACCTGACGTCACTTTGACAGGGGCGACAGTTGTCGGCGCTGTAATTTTAACAGGAGCCGGAGCTGGAGTTGTGACCGGGGCAGCGACAGAAACTGGGGGCATAAAGCCTTGTTTGACTGGACTGGTAGACTGAGCCACCGCCGCCGCACTAACCTGAGCAATAGCCGCTTGAATTGCCTTCTGTGCTTCGTCCTGAGCCCGTTGCTGAGCCGCCTCTTGGGCTTGCTGTTGAGCCCGCCGCTCAGTCTCTGCTTGTTTCTGAAGCTGGGCAGCAGCCAAAGCTGAAGCCTGTTGCTGAGCCTGCATCTTTGCTTGTGCTTGAATCTCCGCAAGTGCTTGCGCTTGTACTTGTGCCTGACTCTGCTGGGCCTGTATTTGCGCTTGCTGTTGAGCCGCTTGCTGTTGAGCCTGCTGCTGTTGGGCCTGCTGCGCTTGAGCATTCTGTAGTGCATATTGCTGGAGATGCTGCCGGATTTGTTGTTGAGACTGATGTTGAGCAGCTTGAGTCTGCTGGGCCAGAGCTAAGATTTGAGCCCTAGCCTGAACTTCACTCTGTGCTTGTGCCTGTTTGATGGCCTCCGCGGAAACTGATAGCAATTGTCTGGGCACCTCACTCTTAGCAACATGCTGACCAGAAAAGGGAGCCGGAGCAGACGTAGCTGGCAAGCTCTGTTGACTCGGAGCTGGAACTGCTTGGGCCGAGGCAGCCTGAACCATAGCAGCTTGTGTAGGAGCTACTTGGACTGGAGCTGGAGCAGACTGGGCCTGAGTCGGCGCCGCTTGTTTTGCCTGAGCAAGAGCCAACGCTGTAGCCTGGTTAATTGCATCCTGCATTTGAGTTTGCGCCGCCTTAGCCTGTCTCTCCTCTGCTTCTTTCCTAGCAGCCTCTGCTCTATAATGCGCCAACGCTACTTCTTTCATCTGCGCTTGGGCGTGGGCTCTGATCTGAGCTGTCGCTGTTGCAGCAGCTTGTTTCTGCGAAGCCGCCTTAGCCGCTTGAGCTTGGTGTTCGGCCAATCGCTGCTGAATCTCGGCTTGGATATGAGCTTGGAAGTCAAAAGTTGGGTGTTGAGCTTGGGCCTGAGCAATCTGAGCTTTCCCTTGAGCTTGGGCTTCAGCTTGAGATTTAGCAGCAAGTGAAATTTCATTCTGAATCTGCAAGTTGCGGGTTTGCGCCAGTTGAGCTTGTACCCGAGCTTGAATCGCCGCCAAGATCTGTTTTTTCATAGTGTCTGTACTAGAATCACTTTCGCTGTTAAACAGATCCAAGTTTCCGAGAATCGAGGGATGGGACTGTCCATTAGAGTCCGAAATCTTGGAAATCTCGGAGACTCTCTGCGAAATTGCGCTATCAGACATAGGCTCAGAAGATAAGGGAAATCTGCCCAAGGTTGAAGTAAAGGCTGGCTTTGGAGCAACCGGCTGTGGCGGAGGAGCAGGGAGGGCAGGAGCAATAGCTGGCGGAGCAGGCTTTGGTGCCATTGCCGACTGTGGTGTTTGTGGCAAGGTTGAAGGGGCAGATTGCGGAACTCTTGGAAGAATGTTGGCCGGCAGCGGGGCTGTCTTTGGAGGAGCGGGGGTCTGCGAGTGCGAGAAAAACACTGCTGGAGGTGGCGCAACTAAATTCGTACCAAGGGCACCAGTCGCCTGAGGAACATGTGGCAGCTGTGACATCGCGAGTGCACCAGTAGTGAGAGCCTTCGGGGCAGCTGGAGTCGAAGTTGCTGGGATAGCAGTCTGAGGAAACAAAAGCTGCTGTCCAGTTGGTCTCGGGGCAACAGCCTGCAGAGGAGTGTTATTCGGGACTGCGGTAGTGGTAGGTCCAACTGTCATGGGCGTTGACACATTCACTTGCTCAGTTCTTGTTGGTGTCGTTTGAATCGCTGGCGGAGCCGGTTCCATCTGTGCGCGAGATAACTGGGACATATGCTGTTGAATCTTAAGAATCGCTTGTTCCTGTTGCTGTTGCTGTTGGGAAGCTTGACTCAGAATCGCGGTGGGCTGGGTAGCAGGAGTAGTAGGCGGGGCAGTGACAGCTTGTGCAGGCTTGGGCGTTTGTGGCTGAGGATCTTGCGGTACCACTTGTGTCTGCTGAGCCTGCTGGGCTTGTTGTAACTGTTGAACCTGTTGGAGGGTATCTTGCTGGACTTGCTGTGTAATCTGCTGGATCTGTTGTAACTGGATTTGCTGTGGGAGAACAGAAGGAGCTGGTTGTAAAGGTACTGTAGAAGCTTCAGGGGCCTTTGGAACCTCTGGAGCTGCAGATTGCACCGAAACAACAGGTTGTGGTTGCTGCGGCTGTTGCGGTTGCTGTACAGTTTGGTCAAGTCCCTGAGTTGCCTGATGGAGGGCTTGCATTTGGTTGAACTGTTGTACCTGGTGCAACTCGTGGGGCGCTGCGTTCGGCTCATTCTTAATGACGGCAGCTCCTGTAGTTCCAGCCGTAGCAAGGTCAGAACCCACTGTTGAGTTGTGTGGCTGTGTATTAACAAGGCCTTGCATACCGGTCTGTTGGTACCCTCGTTGCTGAGACTGTGCATTAAACATTTCGCCAAGTCGGACTCTATCCTCATTCAAACGAGCACGCTCTTCGGCCTCCTTTCTGGCAGCTTGGGTAGGAGCCCGAGTTTTAAGTTCACCCGTCACCGCCTGCAAATAAAACGGCATCTCACTATTAGTCTTGAGAAAGAATAGTTTCAGATTCCGTGCCTTGTCCTTCAATTGCACTTGGGTTCGATCTTTAAGGATGTCACCAACTGTACCATTAGGCCCAAACAAATGCAAAATTTGACTCCAATGCGGCCCCTTGACCAGATCCAACCCTGTCATAAGAGCCTTCTCCTCCTCTTGCGACCACGGCCTCCGCGTTAAATGAACACCTTCGCGGCGGGTATGAGACGACGATTTTGAAAGCGCCGCCTGTCTAGCCTTGTCGTAAAGGACCGAGCTAGAACAGGACTGATTAGGTGGAAGGTCAACAGTGTTATTTATTGGCGGAGCCACGGGCTGAGTTCCATCCGTCTGGGTGTAGTTGTAATAGGCTTGCGTGGCGGGGTGGGCAATCGTGCTGTTTGTTCCGCTGCCGGTTGTGCCTTGCAATCTACTCAAGAAAGGATTGGTGATTTGCTCCGTCAAATTTTGTGGTGGGTCAGCGACATCACGAGACGAGCCCTGAATACTCTGTAATGCTTCTAGCCCTTGGAGATTCTGTAGCCCTTGGATCTCCTGGATGCTCTGGATATTCTGGATTCCGAGTGGTTGATTCCCAGCTGGCAAATTTATGCTGTATGAGATCTTTGACAACCCATCCAAGGTGTTCCTGACATAATTCGATGTGCTCTCAGCAACCATTGCCTCCAAAGCTTTGAAATCCTGAAATTCTAACTTGCCGTTGGCGGAAACAAGATCACTGGAATCCTGAGAGGGGGGATTAGGGGTCTCATCGACTGCCACTGGAGATACAGGATCAAGATCCATAGCACTTTGCAGTGGTGTGGGAGCGGGGGCAGCAGGTACCGAAGCATCAGCAATAGTCCGGTCAACCTCCTCCATTGAGCCGTGGCAATCCATGAGGTCCGCCAGCACATTCTCCACTAAGTTGCTAGTTGTGGTCTGAAGAAGCTGTGAAAGGTCCTCTTGGCTAAACTCTATAGCGTCCAGTTCGGTATGATCGACTTCAGACGTCTCCTCAATTGGTGGGACCGGGACCTTGATGCCAAAAGCAGCTGCATGATCGGCATTAGATGCCAATATCCTGAAAAGACAAGTATTCAATCGTGAAAGAAAATCGTCGTATGGGTATTTCTCGGTTAATGGTGTTGATGCCACGGAGGCATGTTGGATTATCGCCGTCTTGCGGGCATTAGCAGCGCCGATGAGGTCTTTTTCCGTAGCCGTTAGTTCGGAACCAGGCCGGCGGTCTCGAAGAAGCGGCTCTAAGTCGAATACGGAATCGAGTCGTGTAGATACAATGTCCGGTGGTTCTGAAATAAACATCTGAGTGCGAAGACCGAGAAACAAGTCGGCAATGTCAGCCGTCATCTCCGCTTGGTCGGGCAAAAACAGATCCCAGAATCGATCTGACATCATCTTGAGACCTTGAGAAGCAAACACGCCGGGACAGGTATAAGCGAGGTTGACCAAGCGGATGGTAACCTTTGCTGAGGCGTTGCTAAAGCCAATGTCTTCGCATGATAATGGTCGACTCCAACTTGGTTCGGTGTAGATGTCGTAGATTTTTACAAAAATATTGCTGATGGCTAGAAACTCAGCACGCGCTGCTGATGAATCATTCCGGAGTTGTGTAATTGTGTCTTGGAATGGTTGTTGCGCCAATGCCATCAATATTTGTATAGCCTGTAGAAGCAGGTCACTGGTTAGCAAGACAAAGTTTGCGCAATTCTGCCGATGAGTGTGAATATCAAAGCATCCGCTCTTGTGTATACTCGGGTAGTCCCTAATATCCATCAACGGACGATGTTTGCACCTTCATGACGCTAAACAAAGGTACTTACCGTATTAGCCAAGAGAGGAACGCTCATAGCCCTCCGAAACCCTCGAGCCTCAGACGCAAATGAAGGCACGTCGGCCGTGGTCGCAGTTACAGTACCCTCGACTCCAGAATGGTCAATTGTATGTTCCGTGTCAAAGTCAAACGAATGATCAGCCTCTTCAACATGTGCAGACTCGTCCATCAAATCGGGGATTCTATCAATGAGGCCGTTCACTTCGCCGAGTGTGTTGTTGACGAGTGTATCGAATAAACCGGAGAAGTCATGCTCTGGTGGCGGATCGTTCGCTGTTCTGGCCCGTTTGGAGTCGCCGCTCTCAATAGCATCGGTTGCATCCTGATCAAGACTCCGTTTTCTATTCGGTGAATTAAACAACTGTCGTGGGGATGGGTGTTCCGAGTCTCCGGGCAGTTCAATATCTCCAATTCCTAAATGGTCGACTGAAAGATTTTGTTGATTTGGATCGATGTGTTCGGAATTTGTTTGGAGCTCAAACTCCCGCAACAGGGCTTGCGACAGCTCGTCAGGATCGAAGGGGAGGCCATGTAATGGATCCAGAAGGTCGTCTGGAAGCTGTGAATCCCCCGCATCTGCAGCCATGGTTGACATTACTGCGAGGGGTCGGCGATGTATGTGGCAGGAGGGGAGGGCGACAAAGTCGAATCACCGGTCGCTGGTCGCTATTGCAGTAACTGATGATAGAAAATATGGAGCCCAATTAAAATACCATGGCTCGGGCTCAACACGGTGAATGGTGGGTAAAAGGTTGGGCGCGTTGTGATAGAAATGTCTGCAAAGAATGGACGATAATTATCGGATTGACGAACAAAAGAGACAAAGCAATCTTCGACGAGGATCTCTGAAGTTGAAATGGGATACCGTCTCCTGCAGCAAAAATGGATGGTTCACGGAAGAAGTAATTAGTGTGTTATACAGAGCCTAACGGTTTGGTATAGCGTGCATCGCATTCACTCGAGGGCCGCAGTGTAAGGAAGGAACCCCATTAATTAGTTTGCTACCTTGCAGTAGCTGCAAAGGGAAACAGCTTCCAACTTTTTTCTTATCGATGAACTTTTTTTCTGTGGCCTGCCAGGTAGGATCCTTATGGGTTAAAAGGTACATGGTTTTGTGTGACTGCGCAAGCAAAATTGCATGTATCTTTTTCCGAGATAGTTATCTTATCTTATCGTTAAGAGCACGGTTGTAGCGTTTGACGGCATCATATTCAATGTATCGAAACGACGTCATCATGTGTAAGTAACAGGCGCATCGCATCGCATTGCACAAAGAAGTCGCTCGCTGAGTTAAAAAAGACATGTTCCTCCTGACTTTTACCCTATTTTTCTAATTTGTGGTTTATAAATCCATTAGTAGTTACCCCAGAGTCACCAAACCACTGATGAATGGATTTACTCTTCAAAGAGCTGTCGCAAACTGTAAGGGTTGACATAAGCAACAAGGGTACAAGTGAAAAGTTTTCACTCAAGGGTTACTATAAGTGGAGTTCATCGATAACGAGCGGAGTTAACCCAATGGCAACTACTTGACCCTAATACCAACCCCGTATGAGACGACAAGTGGGGCATGTGAATTCCTAGCCACGAGCGACAACCATGATGAATGTCCCCAGTCTGATAGGCCTTCGCCAGATTTCCCCACAATGTTTGAACAGTGGGGAATGTGTAATTCAATGTCACGTTTACGGTGATTGCTCATATGCAATCACATATGCATATATGTGCCTTATGTGCTCAAGTAAACTCACTCTCAGTTGAGCTTGAGAATCAATGGCATGTCTCAAAACATGTAGTTTTGGATATTCGTTTTTGTATGTATGACGTTTGCTGAGAGAAACTTCCGTGATGTACCCTCAGACTGCCAAGGTCAGTCAGTTTACACCTGGCGATATACATATGTATGTATGTACATGCTGCACTGAAACTTAACGTGAGCCTCATAACAGCTCATCATAATGGCCTTAGTTACGAGACGCCCCTTAATCATTCTGATCACTTGAACTCATACACCCTTGTTCGCGAATTTCTAAACCGTTTTGCTGTTATCATCAAGAACCCACACTCATTCAGCAATGAATTTCATAACCACTGACGGTTTGCTACATCCCATGGTCAACATACTTCCAGAAACAGGCAACAATCCATCTCAACGATGTCCCCGCGAAACATGAGGCTCATAACTTTCGCACCCCCGTTCTTGGCATGCAGCGGCCATAATCCTTGCCTTTGCGGTCGGAGATCGTGGCGTATGTGTGTACATACGGCAAAAGATGTTGGACAAGGTTTGTAGAAGAGGGGTTTTGGTTCCGGTGCTGGCGAACAGACAATAGGGAGGTCGGACAAGACGATGAGTTGTTATTGTAGATGAAGGCCCGGAGCAGATGACCGAACTATAAGGTGTTAGCTGCGGAGAAGAGAATAAGATCGGGATTAGTAATGTGAGAGCGGAGGTGGGGTCAGATGGCCCGTGTTAGTTGGTTGGGGGACAAGCGGGGTGAAGTGAAGTAGATAGGATCATGTGCGTGTTTGTATATATGCATGTATGTATGTATGTCCGTATTACTGTACATACGCAGGTCGCTAAACGTCTCTAGCAAAGACATGTCGTGGCTGGTTTTGTCGAAAACCTACAACCAAGGTAGACATATACACGAATACACATACATACGACCCGAGAGAGAATTGTCCCGGTCCTATGATTCCGATGGCATTAAAACTCGGCCTGTTTAGCCACGGGACGTCAATAGAACAGGTAGCAATAATACTACCGAAGATCCAACCAAAATCATGACGTAAGAAAACCTCTAAGCTTGTGCCAACTTACCTGCATCTCTTCAGCGGCACATTTGCTTACCGTCGCAGTGCTATCCGCTTTGCATTCAGTTCCAGCAACCATGAAAATGACAACAAGCACACGCCCACCAAACCATGCAGCTTCCAAAAATCCTTCGATCCTAAATCTGTACCCCACCCCATGTCCAGAACAAGGACCCTGGTAGTAACAATGAATAAGTTGGAGAAGTAGCTTCCGTGATTCCGGATGCCATGGGAAGGAGTCGGGCGAGCAGACGACTTCAACGAGGCGCGAAGAACCCGGATCCAAATGGTCATGTAGGCTGATAGTTTGTGCGAGAGACTTTCTAAACATTTCTGTGAAGAGTGTCGTGGGACTTTCAGATATTGAAACGGGACTTTAATTGAGCAAGTGGGCAAGCTAGATTGCGAATTATATGTACATATGTAAGCTGACCGTCAGCTTGTCCAAATGCGTCAGGTAGGGCCCATGGCGTTGGAACAAAGAGCCGCGTGGCGTGAAATCTAGAAGGTGCAGCTTTACGGTCTAGAGCTTTGGAGATGCTTGGGATGGTGATATTCGTTTTGTCGGGCGCGATACGGACCTTGAGGTAGAGCTTACAGCAGTTAGGTGTATGGTATTTTGATATGATGCCATCGAAAGTTGTGTACAGGTTTTGTAATTCCATTCATATATCCAAACGTCAGAGCTTGGAATGCTATTCCTGTCAAATAAGGATCTAGATCAATAGTCCGGATGTCTTGCCAAATGTCCTCATGACCTGTCGTCATCAGATTTTCTAATATATGACAATATGTATGTATACAACACAACCGGTCATTACGCACCCTTCGTAACTACGAGTGTCTGGTCGGCCACCCGCTTAAAGACCAGTCCACAATGTCGCATCTACACAAAAGAGCCTCCCTATTTTGGGCGAACCCCCCGCAGTTGGTCACATGACTTTCTTGGTTGCATTAGCATGCTACATGTGTACGTCAAGAAACAATGATTAGCAAAGCCCGCGACTCCAAAAGCCACACACACACCTGTTTGTATATGACATTGCTGTCGTGCTTCCCTGACTCGTGGGAATTGGAGAAACAATGACCAGGGTGTGTAAATCGCAGCGCAGGCATGGCGAAACCCGGGCCCCGTCATGGACGGCGAGGCTAGAAGTGGGACTGAAAGGGAGATCTAGAAACGGAAGATGTAGAGGGGTAAAGACGAGCACCCGAGACAAGTGATGATGTTTTTTGAGTTGGCAGCTATCTTGACGGCTGCCAAAAGGACTCTAATTTGGGTATAGCACTTGGAAGTCTTGAGGAAGTTTCTTGCCACTGTGTCATCCTGTTGTTTCCCCGCAAAATAGCATCTAGGTTTCCGATTTGGGCTTAGAGGAAGTTTTACCCCAGCTCCATGTTGGTCATCTACGATCAGGCCTTGTGAAATGGACCACTAAGAACATTGACAATATTTTTTGGTGGTGCCCTAATAGGACATGCAACTGTCTCCATGCAAGGCCTAGATGCATTCTATTCCCGTTTGCCCGAAGTGGGGAGATATTCCAAGTGCATCGTCCTTTCGCCTTGTTTTGGCAATTTTGGACGTTGTGGAATGATGTGCTATCAATTGTTACATCATGTGAGCTTAACCAAAATTCTTACAACCCCGTATCTATCCAACCACTTTAGTTCTGTAGTCATCTACAGACACGTCCCTTTAAGACTTCGTAGTAAGCGTTATCCTGTTTAAAAGGCCGAAATAGGCAATCGCATACCTTTTTTCAGATCGTGATGTGATAGAACGTAATGGAGGGCGGAATACAGCCAAATATGGGCAACTACTTTTCCAGCCAAGACGCATTGTTGAAGTTGTGCAACCGTGAGTGACGACGAATCTACGCGTTAGAGAGGTGTCATGGGAATGTTTTCCAAATTGGGATATGTATGTCGCATATACCAAGGGACACGACAATGGCCTATACGCTGATGCGCAAACTCTATATACTTACATACAAATACAATGTTACGTTAGTATTGAGACTTTGAGTCCGTGTTATACACATCATAAATTGCAGATAATCTTTGGCGGTTAGAGTTGCATACTCAAGAAGACATTATGTATGAATTCCGAGCTCTAATGGATCCCCGGACTTTATCAATTCATCACAAGTGGGGGTCATAATGGTAACAGACTGTATAGAGTCAGGTTAACGCCAAAGACCGATACTATACCCCCTTATATTCGATACAAAATAAGCCCCGTCGTCATCATCCTTACTCTGTACCCCAAAGTCCGGTTCATCCGTCCGAATGCAACTCTAGATATCCTGCTCATGATACTTACAAATAAAGGTACACATAGCGCAGTACAAGTCGAAGAACCTGCATATTTTTCCCAGACGGGATGTCAGTCCCAGATTGTAGTCTTCTTTTGACCAATGTTGATATACCTGTGCGTCGTGAGTTTGTCAGCAGCGGATGTCTGTGATGTTGTACCCAATCCTATGGCATGTCAAAATGGATGTGTGTACAGATCATCACAGAGAATTTACTCTCTGATAGAAGGGGGAGACAAGGCGACTGTTTAGGGCCAAAGTAAGGCAATGTAAGCGCAAATTTTGCAACTTTTCGGTCGTCATCAACAAGTTGGTAGGGTTTGTCCAACCGACGTACCCGCGAGGGTGTAGACGGCTTTACAACATGGAAGCATCGATATTACACCAACAAAGTCCAAAAGGAAGATGACTGACGTCGGGTCGGGACCGTCGGCACAAAAAGTCCACCGCCACCGAAAAAATCCACAAAGGTTCTACCCAACCTCGCGATACTGTGTCTTCTTACTTCCGGTTGTCTTTTCCTTTTTTCTTCCTTTACCCCAAAGTCTTGGCTGTGTCAAAAGCACGCTTGTCGTCATAATGCAGGGGATTGTTTCCCCGTTCAGGAAAAACGGGAACTCTTAGCCTTCGCTCCTCCACCCCTCCACAGCTAGCGCATTACCCCAGAGGCTCAAACTTCCTCCCAGCCGAAAGCCCAGTGGAGGGATGCGGTAGCCTCCTTGTGCGTCAACTCCAAATGTCGGGGTGGTAAAGGTCACGCCCTCTGCGAATTTAGTCAGATGACGTGTGATTTAGCGGCTGTTGGTAGGGGAGATAATCGTAGGGCACTTGTAGCCGCAAGGTGTTAGCAGCGCTTGCATTGAAGAAATGGACATTCAATTGGGTTTTTTTCGCATCCGGTTAATGAGAGTCTGACGACCTCGATTTTTTTTCGCGGGAGAGCCCGGCAGAAGCTGTTTGTCAGCTTCGACCTGGTGATGAGTTGTCTTGGGCGCTTTTATAGTATGTATATTTTTGATCCTACATTGTTTCTAGAGAACTTGACCTTTTTCTCGGATTATTCGCGACGGATGAAATTACCTCTACAAGCCGATTTGGGGAGCCGCCATGGAGTCCGGAGGCAAGGAAGTGAACAACAAAAGTTTCCGTGAGGTGATGTCGTCATGCATGTATGTATGTAATAAGTTGGCTGTTCTTGGAAAGTAGAAGCTAGCTTGTTGGAGAGTATATATTGCGAATACTCATCCCGTGATCAAGAGCCCTTTTGTTTCGAAGATCTAGGCAACTATGAAGTTGAAGTCGATTGTCTACAGATACAGACACGCACGACTGGTTTCGGGAGTATACCTCCCTCATCCATACTTGACCACGGACGTCGCGGCTCTCAACTCCGCATAGTATTATTCTACAATGTATCCTCGGCGTCTCACAAAGCACCTGACATGCATGTCACCCCAAAAAACCAAACGAACAAAAATGCGACAGACAACTAGAACAGGAAAATCCTCCAACTTACTCTTCGGCCATCTGGAAGTTGCAGCCCCTCACAGAGCATGTTGTAATAACGTTTGGGGTAAGCGACACATGGAGTAGCAATGCGCACTTACAAAGTGGACGAAATAACTGGGGAAAAGTCCTTGTGAGGGATCCATAGGCGGGGTGAACAGCGTCCATGAAGGGGTAGAGGGGCAGGTCGTCACTAAAACGGTCGGTGGGGGGTGCGGGGGTGTGAATAACCGGATTTGGAGGGGCGTGTAGTTTCTTTTGCGCACTTCACAGGTAAAGTCGCCTACGAAAAGTTCGCCGCCAGTGATGTTTGCCAAGGGACGGAGGGGCAAAGGTGCGGATTCAGCAGGGCTATAGGATAGAAATGCTCCTCCAAGTCTCAAGACATGTTGGTTTTGCTATGAATTCAAAAACTATAAAGAGGCCTCGAATATCCTCTCTTGATTCCATTTCAAAATTCTTCTCTTCACACACAAACACAACTCAGTTCGACCAACAGCTTCAACTTCGACTTCAAAAACATTCAATAACTTTGATCAACAACAACAACATCAACTTCACTTCAACTCTCTACCAATCACGATCATCATCACTTGATTAAGTCCGGGCTTTGCTTCACTTGATCAGATCATCGATACAACCAACAACAAAAACAAAAAAAAGCTTCATAACAACATCATCTATCACAATGTCTTCTCTCTTCGTCGAAGTATCCACCCCTTTGACTGGTACCTACACCCAGCCAATCGGTCTGTAAGTGTCAACCTTCTTGATCCCACATGTCTATCTTAGCACCATCTAACACGCCTCCAGGTTCATTAACAACGAGTGGGTCGACGGCAAGAAGAAGGGCAGAATCACTGTCATCAACCCCACCACCGAAAAGCCCATCTGTGAGGTCGCCGAAGCCAAGGAGGAAGATGTCGACCTGGCTGTCGCCGCTGCTAGGAAGGCCTTTAACGGTGACTGGGCCAAGGTCTCCCCAGGCGAGAGAGGCCACCTGATGCTCAAGCTTGCCGACCTCGTCGAGCAGAACCTCGACCTTCTTGCCTCCGTTGAGTCTCTGGACAACGGCAAGTCTATCACCAACGCCCGCGGTGATGTCGGTGCCGTCGCTGCTTGCATTCGCTACTACGGTGGTTGGGCTGATAAGATCGAGGGTACTACCATTGACCTCGGCCAGGAGTTCTTCTGCTACACTCGCCACGAGCCCATCGGTGTCTGCGCCCAGATTATCCCCTGGAACTTCCCCCTTCTCATGCTTGCCTGGAAGATTGGTCCCGCTCTGTCTACCGGTAACACTGTCGTCATGAAGTCCGCTGAGCAGACTCCTCTTTCCGCCCTTGTCTTCTGCGACTTGGTCAAGAAGGCCGGTTTCCCCCCTGGTGTCTTCAACCTTATCAGCGGTTACGGTGCCTGTGCCGGTAACGCCCTCTCTTCCCACATGGATGTCGACAAGATCGCCTTCACTGGTTCCACTGGTGTCGGCCGCAAGATCATGGCTGCTGCTGCCAACTCTAACCTCAAGAAGGTCACTCTCGAGCTCGGTGGCAAGTCCCCCAACATTGTCATGAACGACGCCGACATCGAGGAGGCTATCAACTGGGTCAACTTCGGTATCTACTTCAACCACGGCCAGACCTGCTGCGCCGGCACTCGCATCTACGTCCAAGATGGTATCTACGACAAGTTCCTTGAGGCCTTCAAGAAGCGTGCTGAGGAGAACAAGGTCGGTGACCCATTCCACCCCGAGACCTTCCAGGGCCCCCAGGTTTCCCAGACCCAGTACGACCGTATCATGCACTACATTGAGATTGGCAAGTCTGAGGGTGCCCGCCTGGTCACTGGTGGTGCCCGCCACGGTGACACCGGCTACTTCATCCAGCCCACCATCTTCGCCGACGTCGGCCGCAACATGCAGATCATGCGCGAGGAGATCTTCGGTCCCGTCGCCGCCATTGCCCGCTTCACCGACGAGAAGGAGGTTATCGAGCTCGGTAACGACTCCAACTACGGTCTTGCCGCCGCCGTCCACACCACTTCCCTCGACACTGCCATCCGCGTCTCCAACGCTATCAAGGCCGGCACTGTCTGGGTCAACTGCTACAACAAGCTTCACCACCAGCTCCCCTTCGGTGGCTTCAAGGAGTCCGGCATTGGTCGTGAGCTCGGTGAGGCTGCCCTTGCTATGTACACTCAGAGCAAGACTGTCACCATGCGCATTGCCCCCCACTAAACGGGCGGGGTCCTGCTCATACAAAAAAGTCCAGTACACGAAGTGTCTTTTTCCTTTCTTGTCTTCTACTTTGTACATGTGCCTGTCGATTGGGTTTTGTTAAGCGTTGCTTTTTCTTTTTGGATTTTGGGTTTGCTTTTTTATTGTTCGGAATACGATCTAGTTAGTCTTTTTAGTTTTGATTTAGTTACCATTTTTGGTATCCTGTGTACTTTAGTCAATGACCATTTACAAAAAAACACCTCTTCTTGTTCTTGTGCAATTACCTCGTGACATCAGATGAACCCCGCTAGCTACCTTCCGCTACCCCGCAAATATTTTCAATTGTGTTTTGCCCGCTTATCCGTCGTCTGATCCATCGTCTAATATGTTACTATCACAGAAACAGGTTAACCAATCCATCGCTCTTTTTTTGCCCCACTTCCCGCCAATACCCTTTTTAAGTAACGTTTAGCAGTCAATCCTCAGGAAACCCGGCCTCGTGGCCTAATGGTTAAGGCGCCAGATTTCGGTTCTTATCAATCTCTGGAGATTGGGGGTTCGAATCCTCCCGGGGTCGTTTCGACGAATATTTTTTGTGAATAATTCACCAAGAGTGTTCAATTTTTTTTGCCTCCATGAGAAAACTCCGAACAACAAAATAATTCCGGCTCATCAATACTGTTCGAGTCCGTTTGCCATTCATGCCTCCAAGTAGCTACTTTCTTTGGAAGATTGCTCTCGTTGTTAGTCCATTTGTATTACTTTCCTTTTTGAGGGTTGTTGTTTACCACTTTACGCGACATTCCCACGCGTGGAAACCCTAATGGGGGTTTCCTGGTACCATGAGTTGGGTGTTGTGTGGTGATGTAATCACGGGCAATATCAAGTCAATTTGGGGGACAATCAAGAACTTGAGTGTCAGTAGCCACCAAGACGAGTGTTTTTAATTCATATATCATGTCTAATAGACCAGAAAAGACTCTCTTTGAGCAAGAGAGAGAAGATGTGTTGTTGAGAATTGCCCTGGTATGTCGCCCATTTAGATGTCTTGATGTTATAGGAATTGACATGTACAAGGAATTCAACAATGTTCTTACTGGGCTTAACCGCCTCAACCGCTCCGTGGAAGCTATGGTTGCTGTAAGTTTAGCCTTTCCCTACCGAGCCATATCGAAACTAACACATTCAGGTCGGCGAGGAATTCTCTGCTGTGGAAGGTCTCTGGTCACGATTCGAAGCCGTGATGGACAAGGACAATGAGCAAGCCCAGAAGCCTGAGGGACAAGAGGAACAACCAGAAGAAGCCAAGCAAGAAGAAGAGGACGAAAACAATAATGCTATCCAGTAATGACCAAATTTAATGTAATTCACACAATCCTACAATTATATTCGATACAAATCATTATTTATTGCCAGTCTAAAAGGGCCATTCTCGGGACTTCAGCCGAAACGCCCTCCTTGCCTTCTATAACATCAACCCGGGCGGCGTTCATCATCGTAGCATCTCTCCATAGGCAGGGGAGTATCGTACTTCAACCAAGATAGCCAGGTGAAACAATCGAGGCTACTTGCTAGAGGTCTACTCATCATATGTACATCTGCAGCCTCGCACCAAGTCCATGTGTTACACTATTCCCAAATAACATAGATAGCCCACTGATAAAAGAAAGTAGAAGAGTAGACAATATAAACAAGGGAAAAGAGAACAAATGAATAACAAATGCCAACATGAAATCAAAGAAACCCAGAAATATTTCCTCACCGTCCCAAAGAAACAAAAACCAGAAAAATAGTAAAGAAAACCGAGCAGAGTCGGCAAATATCATGAGCGAGACGGGCCACACCTCCTGAAACATGAACACAGAATCCTGCGAACCATTACAGACCAAAGTGGAGCCACAGCCTCCGTTAACACCCACACACCACACTGTCCAATTTACAGGAACTGGCACTTTCTCTTCTTTCTCTTAGGATAGCCAACGCCTGGAATTGCACCAGTGCCAGTTCTGCCTCTCCCACCCTTGGCCAACTCGGCCTCCAAGGTTTTCCGGTCGTTGGCAACAACAGTGTTAATAGCTTGCTCAAAGATCTCGTCGACGCCAGTCATCTCCTTGCTACTGCACTCGGCATACTGGGCATTCATCTTCTTAGCCACTGCCATGCCTTGCTCCGTCGTAACGGGTGTGAGACCTTGAGTTTTAAGCATTTCAATGCATGACTTCTTGAACCGCAGGTCTGACTTGAGACCAACGAGTACCAATGGCGTATGTGGGCAGAAATGCAAAACTTCGGGGTACCACTGAATTACTACATGTTAACATGTGGCTTATGATAGGTATTGTTTCGATATTACTAACCTTGTCGAGTACATTCTCTAATGAGTTGGGGCAATCGATCGCAAAGCATACGAAAATGAGATCCGTTTCCGGATAGCTGAGTGGTCTTAATCTGTCGTATTCCTCCTGGCCGGCAGTGTCCCACAGTGCAAGTTCAACCGTCTTCCCCGAGGCCGAATGAGTTGGGTAGGTAATGTAGTTTTCAAACACCGTTGGAACATATTTCTACAATATGATATTAGCTTCACTCTCCGGTAGTAGGTTTCAATTGTCCGACAAAAAACATACCTCTGGGAAGTAACCTTGACTGTAACTAATGAGCAGACACGTCTTTCCGCATCCACCATCACCGACGACAACAATTTTCTTGGAAAAGCCAGGACCTTCTGTGGCGTGGGTATTGGCCGATTGGTGGTCGCTAGTGTCGCTCATGGTCGTACTGGCAGTGCCTTGGCTGGAGCCTTGGCGGGAGTCTTGCTGATATTGATTGTGGGACTGAGAAGTGGAATGTTGATGCCGGCTATTATCATGCCGGGGCTCAGCAGACTGAGAGTAGTTATTGTTGCGCTGCTGGTATGAGGTCATAGCCAAGCTTGATATCAACTCAAAGTAAACTCTCTCTCGGGAGTTTTAAACGGCGCGCGCAACGAAAATACGAGAAATGCCGTTAGGTTGAAGTCCCAAGACTGGGGGGGATACAGCGGGCCGAATGTGACAAAAAAGAGTTCGGGATGGTTTTTCGAGTCGGGACAAAAAAAGAGCGGGATTAATTAGTGTCCGATATCACGACGAAAGCAACAGCGACAATGAAACTTTGAACGGGTTGACGGAGTTTGATAACGAGCGTGTCGTGCGAGGACTTTGGTCAGCCTGGTCTGGGCTTGTCGTCGAAGGTGCAGAAAAAGACTGGGCGCTGAGTGCGTTGTGAATTGGATAAGGAGCGAGGGACAGGGCCGTGATAGCGCCTGGAAATTTGTGCTGTAGAAAGTATGCGAAGCGTCAAAGTGCGTGCGGGAAAGAGACCGCGTGGGAACCTGTCAACAAGACGAGGCGAGCTGCGACTGGGTAGTTTCCGTGCTAATGGCGAACAATTGCAGCACTCGGATTCGAGTAAAGAATACAAGAGAGGGGGGCCGACAAAAGCTAACTAACTGTCTTGTCCCTGTCTCAATGAGTGCGGGAGCGTGCAGGGCAAACAAGGCCGTTAAAGGTCGCAATTGTGGCTTAAGTTAGCCTTGTTGTTGTGGTGTTGGAGTCGTGGCGGGGGATAAATAGCGGATGGTGGTTGTCACTCGAAACAGGAATCGACTAGCGATTTCGCGCGAGCTGAATATGGAGCACAAGAGATGAATTCACGTGATTAAGTCGGGGGTGAAATATAGAGGAAGAAGAAGAATCTAGCGAAGGAAAGCTGGGATATTCCAAGGTATAGACGGAACAGGCTTTCCTGGTAGAAGAGACGAAACGATGGCGCAAGTTGTGGTACTAATAAGTTGGCTGCAGGCCTTAGTGGCGGCAGGTTGCTTGTCGATATCAAATCGAAGCCGATATGAAAAGAAGCGACTGTGGGGGAGCGAAGCGAACGAATCAAAAAAATACCAAGTCAAAGGAGAGAAAGCGAATGGAATGTATCAAGGCCACTATGAAGCAAAAAGAGAGGAAGCCGGACAGTTCGGGGTAGACTTGGCTAAGCAGGAGAAGGGAGAAAAAGAAGGCTTTGTTTCTCTGGCGGCGGAAGGATACAAGTAATAGATATGGAAAGAATGGGCTTCAGTATAGCGGCATAGAGCTTAAAGCAACAAACTGACAGTGGAGCGGGAAGACGAGGGTTGTTGCCGGGGAATGGAAGCAGTAAGGCAGTAGCAAAGTCGCACTACAGAAAAGCACGAACCCAAGGAACAGGAGAAGCAAGGCTATCGCTAGTTTTGATGGGAAAGCGGGCTTAGAGTGCGTGCACAAATTGGAAAAGAATGAAAACACAGAAGAACAAGGACGATATGAGCACACACTGGCCAGAGACACACTTTTCAATTAAACCACAAGACCGGAGGAACAAGGGACGAAGGCAAACTCCCACACAAAAACGGCCCTTTACTTGACATCCAACAACAAATATAGAACCCGGCAACAACAAAGCGCAAAAAAGCCATCTCCGGCGCAACCAGAGACCGCCTTACGGCCAACTAGGCCAAGTTCCAAAACGCCCTCTCTCACTTGCTGGATTACACAACAGGCTCAACTAGCCACCCGTGTGGACGCCGCCCTTACGCCCATAGTCCCTCTTCCAACCGGCAACCAACGCCGCACGAGCTGCATATGACGCACGCCGCCTCTATAGCACCTATCCGCCCGTAACCAGTATTTGACTTTCTTTGGCTAACCAGTATCTCACTAACACATGTGTGTATACGTATCTAACTCGTCCACATCGACGTCGTCGTCCGGCTCCAAACCAGCCGCTGTCGCTGTGAAACCAAACAAAATCCACCATTTGCGGCCCAGTAAACAAATCACCCCGGCAACGTATGAAAGACGTTAGCTATTTCGCAGTCACAGGCAGTTCGCCTAGAGCCGCGTTAACAGACTGTCCATAACCAGCTGAACGCGGTGTTATGGTTGGTCAAACTGGCTTATGGACATCCCTGCCGGGCTTTGGGCGTTTGGTTTCAGAAAGGGCTAATAGGGCAAATGGAATAAGACCAAACTTGGCATAAATGGTCGAGTAAGCCTTGCAATTGCCGTTTTGTTCGCAATGGCGGAACCCCCAGTCTTTGCGACATGATCATTTGCCGCATTTGTCGGGAGACGACACAGGCTTTACAACCCGCTCACTTGGTACATGGCCAATGCCATTCCGAGATTGGGCGCATCTGTTATGGGCAGCCGATTCTTCGGTGTCAAGGACAATAACGGTGATATATGGTCAACGCTTGTTATCTGGATATCGTCGTTAACGTTGAGAACATCGGAACGTAACTCGATGCGACACGCTTGTTAGTCCTATCTTGCATCAAAAGATTCGCCCTAACAGTTCATCACCAACATTCGTCATGGCCGCTAACCGAGGAATTTAGCCAAATGATTCTCAAGCCCATGGATGTCCCAGAGAGAAGCTGTCAAACTACACCTTATTTGGTGTCGACATTTGGCTGAGTTATCCCTGAAAGGCACCAAAAGCGTCCACCATAGTAAATAGTGAGTGAATGTCTGCACCTATATGTTAAGATAAATATCCTTATACCACTCTACTCCATGACTCCTCGTGTTATGGAGGTCTAATATGCTACTATGTCAGCCGGTAACTATGATTTTTGGCCCGGGCTGTCGGCTCCGATGGCTAGATTCCCGGCACCTCATCGTTGATTGATACGCCGTCTATACAAGACCAACGACTAAATGTGGCGTTAGTGGCGGTTATGGCGTTATACGTCACTGACTAGGGTCTACCTACTAAAAGTCGCACCCATTTGTCCGCCGTAGTTTAGTGTATAAGGCTACATCGGGACACACTCAATATTTCTCCATCGGCCGTACCAGTGATACATAGATATATTAGTACAAACACCAAACTAGCGGAAGAAACCGAACCTCAAAATATATAAACAATCGCTCCCCCTAAAAATTCCTCATACTTAACCCAATCACCATTTTCCTTCCACCAACTTATCTCTCACGCTCTTCTCGCCCACCAACATCCGTCATTATCGCATCTTCGCCGCACATCAATCGCCCTAATTACATCATCCACCTCCACATTCCAAAAAAATGGGCGTCCACGAACACGTCGTTCTAGTCAGTCGCGATGGCTACGAATTCATCGTTGCCGCAGAGCATGCTTTCATCAGTCCTGTGATACGGGATATGGTTGCCGTCAGCAACATGAAAGAAGCCCGTACGGGTATTTGTCGCTTCCCCGAAATCTCTCCGGAAGCCCTAGAACAGGTCGTCAAATACTTGTTTTGGCATTATCGTGATGCCCGTCAGGACGGAGTTGCTCCTTTTGTTATGCCAGTTGATTTATGTCTTGAAATCCTGGTTGCTGCCGATTATCTTGGCCTTACCAGTGAGTTTTGAATCGTCCAAACTCTTTGTTCATTAACTAATACTTTAATCCAGTGGATTCTATCGAGGGTGCCATGGTGGACATCTGTGATTAATCGCCCTTGTTCCTCATACTTGCACGTTTACACATTTTCACATTTTCACACTTAATGAAGCCTCATGATTTAGCGATAGAGCATTTTATACCCATCTTACCATTTACTACCCTTTCAAAATTGAATGACAAACAAATTTCCATGTAAGCACAGTACTAATACCGACCTCCTCTATTGAACC
>JMSH01000091.1:0-91920 GCA_000712465.1 Huntiella moniliformis
ACGCACTAACCGCCTGTATTTCGTATCTACAGTATGGTATTGCCGTCCCCAAGGGTGGTAACGCCAAGACTGCTGCTGAGGCCAAGGCCATCGCTCAGGACATTGGTGCCAACGATCTTGTCATCAAGGCCCAGGTTCTCGCCGGTGGTCGTGGTAAGGGTACCTTCGAGAACGGCCTGAAGGGCGGTGTCAAGGTCATCTACTCTGCCGAGGAGGCCGAGCAGCTCGCTGGCAAGATGATTGGCCAGAAGCTCATCACCAAGCAGACCGGTGCTGGTGGCCGTCTTTGCTCGTCTGTCTACATCTGCGAGCGCAAGTACGCCCGCCGTGAGTTCTACCTCGCCATCCTCATGGACCGTGCTACCCAGAAGCCCGTCATTGTTTCTTCGTCGCAGGGTGGTATGGACATTGAGACCGTCGCCAAGGAGTCTCCCGATGCCATCAACACCAACTTCATTGACATCCACCAGGGTGTTACTGACGAGATCGCCACCGAGATCGCCACCAAGCTCGGCTTCTCTCCCCAGTGCATTCCCCAGGCCAAGGACACCATCCAGAAGCTGTACAAGATCTTCATTGAGAAGGACTCCACCCAGATTGAGATCAACCCTCTCTCTGAGACCTCTGACCACCAGGTCATGTGCATGGACGCCAAGTTCGGCTTCGATGACAACGCTGATTTCCGCCAGAAGGAGGTCTTTGCTCTCCGTGACACCACCCAGGAGGACCCCGATGAGGTTCGCGCTGCTCAGTCCAACCTGAACTTCATCAAGCTTGACGGTGACATCGGCTGCCTTGTCAACGGTGCCGGTCTTGCCATGGCCACCATGGACATTATCAAGCTGAACGGCGGTGCCCCCGCTAACTTCCTTGACGTTGGTGGTGGTGCCACCCCCGCTGCTATCAAGGAGGCCTTCCAGCTGATTACCTCTGACCCCAAGGTCACTGCCATCTTCGTCAACATCTTCGGTGGTATCGTCCGCTGCGACGACATTGCCAACGGTCTTATCCAGACCGCCAAGGAGCTTGACCTTAAGATCCCCATCATTGCCCGTCTGAACGGTACCAACATGGAGGCTGCCCGCAAGCTTCTTTCCGAGTCTGACATCAAGATCTTCTCGATCGATGACCTCCAGAACGCTGCCGAGAAGGCTGTCCAGCTTTCCAAGGTTGTCAAGCTCGCCCGTGAGGTTGATGTCGGTGTTGAGTTCATTTCCAACTAAGTTTAGCATGAGACATGCGATTTCCTAGTTTCTTTTTGAGGTTTTTTTTTTCAAAACAAGGACGTTTACTCTTTCGTATATATGTAATGGTTTTGTTGTTTGCGTCTTGCTTGGTATCTCTTTTTGAATATGTACAATATCTATGATTTTGATTATTTGTCAGTTTTCTGTGTGCTTTTTCTTTTGGTGATGTGGCGCTTGGAATGTCCATTTCCAGGAAATATTTTGTGAGGGAATTTTTTAGTAAGGTGGGGATGTGTAGGGTTTGGGTTTGATGGCGCGGTTATAGTTTCCTTTTAAACGGGATAAGTTGGCATTGGCGCTTAGGATTCTGGGTTTTTATTAGTCTATGTGTGTATGTATATGTTTATGAATATGAATGAGAGACCAGCTCTGGTTACTTGGAAAAGACACTCCAGATCCGGGGTTCTTCTTTCAGGGTATATTGGATTGAAATGGGGGGAGGTTGAAGATGGTGATGTGCCATTAGGAAGAAAATGAGTAGTAGAATGAGAGAGAATAGAATATTGTGAGATATTACATGGCGCTGTAGATCTGGTTCGGACTGAGGATATGGAGACGGAGGGTGTAAAGTTTGAAGACGAGAAGGGCAGGAACTAACGGTGGTCGATGTAGTTGATCGTGTGGAAGGGGGAGAACTATGTGAAGTGAATCTAACGGAAGGAATACGGTTACTTGATTTGGTATGTTCCTGTCCATTAGCTCCCCTCAAACACTCAGGTTCTCTAATCTTCCAGTTCTCGGATACCCGACTTTTCACCGTACGACGCCAGTACCCGGGGATAATAGACACCGAAGATGGGTGTGGTGGTGTTGAAACCTGGATGGCTGACGGGCCATCGTAGGATACAGTGGGATATCCATAGGTATCGGACCTTCTGACAACTTTGGCTTCTTCTTTTGGGGGGGCGACGGTGTGTTCTGGGGCGGGGAAGATTGGGAGGAGCCAGATAAGATAGGTAGTCAAGTATATCACTTTCCAAGCAAGTAGGTGACTTATTTGGAGAACACCCACGTTAGAGACATGGGATATCACCGAGGAAATCAAACTACCAATCTCTTCCAACATCGTCGTAGGTTTCTGTTCCCTAGCCTGTCGTATAAGTTCCTCCACCGTCCAAGAAGGCTGATATACTCGTTGTCCCCTCCCATCTACCAAACCCGCCCAATTCCGCGTAGAACTCGCTATATCAATGCCGTGGAGATACGTCCATACCTTATGCATTGAATCCACCGGCTCCTCAACCTCTTTATAAGCAGGAAAGACACCATACCAACCTGCCCTAGGAATTCGTAGCCGGCTTTTCGTATTTTCCCGACTAAACGGGTTTGAAAGGGCTCGCTGCATACTTACCTTTCGAACCTTAACCCAGTTAATCATGGCGGGGTATAGAGAAGTTGAACGGCCAGACTGTGATGAGGAGGAGGACCAGGTTATTGGGGATGATGGCTGGGAGAGAGCTGCTTGGGAGGTGGATGACCAGGTGGGATGTGATTCTGTGGGTTTTAGGATGTTTCGGGGCCGGGAAGGTGGTGGGGTGGATTGGGGATGGGGCTGGCGAATGGGCCGGGCGTGTGGCTGATGAGCGGGGTGCGGGAGGAATGGTCTGTTCGGGTGAAGAATCCGGAGGGGTTTTTTAGGTGGTGACGGGGTTGGACTAGGAGGCTCTTCCAGTTGGGTTTCCAACGTTGTCAACGAGATAGGTCCTGGTATATCCTCATCACTATCGTCATCATCATCATAAACCAAAGCATACGTCGATCTCCCCGTCCGAATCTCTATATCCTCATCCATAATCTCCTCCTCAGTAACTTCCTCCGCCTGTCCCTCTCCATCTTCAAAAAACCGCTTATAAGAAGGTCTCGGGCGTCTGCCTAGTGACTCTCCCGTCTCAACGACCCTCTCAACGATACCCGGCGACATGGACCCGTCCGTATCACTACCTGAGTCGGAGAGATCTAAAGAGTATACTGAGGAAGTGGACATGATGAAACGGAAATCAGCCTGCTGATGTGAAATGCAATGAAATGAATGAAGACATGAAGACATAAAAATCAATCGCCATTTTAACCACCTCTTCATACTTATATACCCAACCTTCAAAGAACCGAACCCCGGCTCCCCCGACAAAGCCCGTACACCAAACGAAAATACACAAAGAACAAAGACCCTCCAGTCCAATCAATCAATCAATCATTCAGTCAAAATCATATATTCATTTTCCCTCTAAGCATGCAAAACCGCCAACTCCTCCTTAACCTGCTTCTCCACAATCTCTCTAACTCTCTCCCACGAGTTCTCCACCTCCGTAACCCTCTTCTCTCTCTCCTCAAGCCCAATAAACTCCTCCGGCAAAACCTTAGCAGCAAAGTCAAAGCCCTCCTCGCCCTTCAACGCCGTCTCAACAGCGCCAGAGAACTTAGCTGGGTGGGCAGTTGACAGGGAAATATGTGGGATCCCCTTAGCCTCAAGAAGCGCCATACTTCTACGAGCGGCCGCGACACCGACAGCCGTGTGGGGGTCCAGAACATAGCCAGTCTCTCTGTACAGAGCCTGAATAGTCTCGGTAGTCTGACCGTCCGAGACACGCTCAGACGAGAAATCCCTCCGGGCGGCGGAAAGCACCGAGGCTTCCACGGGGCCGAAACCACCCTTGGTCTTGAGATCCTTCAGCCACGAGGCGACCTCCTGGCCGGCTTGCTGGCGGGTCCACTGTTCGTCGAGGCCGGCGGTGCCGGCAACTTCGTAGGCGAGGAAGTACATGAGACGTTCGTAGTTGGAGGAAACGAGAATGTCCATGGCGGGGGAGAGGGTCTCCTTGACACCGGAGGCGTCAGTCTTGCCAGTGGCCTCGGTAGACGCGTGCTTCTCGTAGCGACCGGACTTCCAGAAACGGTCGAGGATGTCGTTTTCGTTGGTGGCGATAACGAGCTTGTCAATGGGGAGACCCATGCGGAAGGCAAAGTATCCAGCCAGGATATCACCAAAGTTACCCGTAGGCACGACATAGCGAACCTTATCACCCAACTTGAACCCATCAGCACCCTTCTTGGCCAGGGCAAAGTACGAGTGGAAGTAGTAGACGATCTGAGCAAGGATACGCGCCCAGTTAATCGAGTTGACGGCACCGAGGTTCAACGCGGCGTTAGTAGCGGGGTCGGAAAAGAGGGCCTTGACGGTATCTTGGCAGTCGTCGAAGGTGCCGGTGACGGCGAGGTTGTGCACGTTGGGGTCGAGGACGGTGGTCATTTGGGCTTCTTGGATGGGAGAGACGCGGCCCTTGGGGTGGAGGATGAATACCGAGACATCCTTCTTGCCACGGAGGCCGTAGATGGCGGCAGAGCCGGTGTCGCCGGATGTGGCACCGACGACGGTGAGGTGGTGGCGGTCTAGATGGGTTAGTGGGCGCTTTTATACACACGATGGATACAACATACCGGCACCAGTCTTGCCGGTGTTGCGACGGACAAGGAAGTATTCGAACAGGTTACCCAGGAACTGCAGGGCAACGTCCTTAAAGGCAAAGGTAGGTCCATGGAACAACTCCAACAGGTGGAGGTTATCCTTCAAGTGAACCAACGGGGTAGTTTCCTCGTGGCGGAAGGTGGCGTATGACCGGTTAATGATATCCTTCAGATCAGCCGCAGGGATCTCGGAAGAAGAGATGTACAGAGAAAGAATCTCATAGGCAAGCTCGGGGAAGGAAAGGTCTTTCCATGAAGCCCAGTTATCAGCCGAGGGGATCTCCTCGGGAATGTAAAGACCACCATCGGTAGCCAGACCCTTAAGAACGACCTCTTCGAAAGAGAGCTGGATGGTTTGTTAGCAGGCGAGATCTTTGGTTAATGTGGCGATAGAACGTACATCCGAGTCAGCACCACGGGTACTCAAGTAGCGCTGAGAGCGCGTGTGTGTAGCAGCGTCAGTCATATCAAAATCGTCAAAGTGTATAACCAGCAAAGCAACCAGAAACAAAAGGAAAGCACGTCGTTAACATCACCAAGTGAACCTCGTCACTCTCCCCATTAAAAAAAAAGCGGACCCTAAATCCATCACGCCTTCCTTCAGATATCCTCCAATCCCGTCCACAAAAGAGTCACCAAGAATCCTTCCGACTTTCGGCCACTCCTAGCTAGTAGTCAATCACCCTGCTAACCTTCTGTAAAGTATTCTATAAAAAAGTCTATAAAGCCCCTGTAACGAAACCCCGCCACTTAATCCGGCATGCCACCAATCAGCGCCGAGATGTACCGTGCGTGTCAATGACTACATTGGGTTATCCGCTGTGTAACAACATCAAGTCTTTCGAATAATCTTGAGTAACGGCGCAATTCTCGTACGACGGGATAACCCCACACGATAGACGGGTCTACCTGGAGTTTGACCCGACGGACTATTTCGTGCAGTTTCGGCCCTTGTAGGTACGGGACTAGCAACCGATGGACCCGGCTCAATCGGCGCGGAAACAGTCCTTGGTAACACCCCCGGCGACCCACCTCGAACGGTAGGAGCCACCGTCGTTTCCGATATAACTGATTCGGACCGACCATCTCTAGATAACGGGAGAGACCGCGCAGGTGATAAAGAAACTCTATCAACAACCTTCTTCTTCACCTCTTTCTTTTTCGGCCCTTTTTTCACTTGCACTTTTACCCGCTTATCCTCCGCCTTGGGTGGGATCTCCAATGATACCTCTGGCCCAGGAAGACTCGGAGGGGCAACGGAGCTGAGACTCGGATAGGGAGTGGAACTTCCAGGGTCACTTAGGTCACTTTCGTTGTCGTCGTCACTGTCGAGGATGACTCGCGTGACTTCCTTTTTTACCGGCGGTAGAGGCGGAGTTGGCTTATGTTCTTTCTTCACCTTTGTAGTGGATTTCTTTCCTTTCTTTTTATGAGGTGCTGGCTGAGGAATGTCCGATTCGATGGAGGGTCTTATCGGGGGGATTTCTATGCTTTCCATGATGGGTTCCCCGTCGGTCGTCATTGGTGGTGGACGACGAGGTTTCTGTTTCTGTTTTTGCTTTGGTGGTTTTGATTTTGGTTTTAGGGGTTCGGCTTTTGGTGGGTTGGAGGGTATCTCGGGTGGTACTGGGCCGTAGTCGCCATCGTCCTCTTCATCTTCTGAATCGGCAATTTGGACCCTTTGTACCTTCGGGATTTCAATATGCGGTGGCGACTCCCTTGGTGTTTGAACCGTCGACGCCTTCACCTTTGGAACCTCCGCTCTTGGAACATCCACCTCAACAACCTCCATCGTAGCAGGAACCTCCCCACTATCCACCCCAAAAAAACTCGGCACAACAACCGGAAACTCCACCTCCCCAGTCCCCACAGTCCCTCCCGAAATCTGCATAACCGCCACCGGCACCTCTCCAAATCCCTCGACCGCCCTCCTCTTCCCCGGTCTTCCATGATCCCCCAAAAGCTCATCCGGTGACTCCTCCCTAGTAACCACCGTCGCAGAGCTCTTCCTCTTCTTAAGCAACTTATCCAATTTCGGCCGAGAAACCGGTACCCGTGGGGACTGTGTTGGTGGTATATCGAGAGGGACTGTGGCTATTGTTGTTACTGAACATACCATGCGAGCTTCGTCGACTGTGGATGCGGGTATCGTGCCCATTTCGGAACTTGCTGTTCTGGCGGGTGGTAATGTTCTTTGTCCTAGAATGATATCCTCCTGTGTTGACATGCGGTCGCCTGAAGAGTCCATCACCATTGCCCCGTATATATCTCTCTCGCCGACCGATCCACCCATTAGATACCCCGGGCCGCTCCTGGGCGGGAACGAGGCAGTCGATGGGACTAACGAGGCAATGGTTTCTTCGTCTGGGTATATCTGGGACGGGCGAAGTGTTTCCGGCATTGGTTCCGTGTCGGGGATGTCATTGGGAATATCCCCTAGTGTTTCTGTTGGAACCAGCGAGATAGCATCTCTATCACCCTTGTGTTTCTTCTTCTTAGTCCCTTCAACCGACCGGTTTTCTAAACCCATAATATCAATATTATGGTCTCTAACTCCATCTCTCACCTGAGAATCCCACTTCCCCCCAGAATTCCAAGAATATTGTTCTGTCTGGACACCCTCATGAACAGCCTGAATAGCCAATTCCCCTCTCTTCTTCTCTCGCTCATACATGGCTCTAAACACTTCCGGATCTGTAGATTCCATCGATAACCCATTCTTCTCCCCCGAACTCCTACTATTTCCCGAGTCATCACTAATAACAACGACCTGACGACTTTGTTCCCCCATAGGTCCCTCGTTCTGCCCCGTCAAAGACCTTGATGACCCTGCCGTAACCGTAACCGCCGTATCGGGAATTCTCCCTCTTGAAACCCCCGTCTGCATAACCGGGTTTTGCGGGGTAAGTACATGCGCATGCATACGATGACCGTCCCATCCCGAGTCATTCTCCGATCCACTTGCCAGATTCACATCCCAATTTGGATATGCCCTTTCCATGGTATAATTCAAAACAAAAAAAGAAATGAGCCCGGTTCTCAAATAAACAAAATTCTGGTATATCTAACCCGTTCCGTACCTGATAAACCTTCTAGAACATATTCTTCAATCTCTTGTAAACTTCCCGTTCCTCGTTCTTTGTTTGTCGCGGCGACGCGAGACATGGACTTAGAGTGTTCACGTACGCACGTGATTTCCCGGAAATATTTCACTTTAACCTATTTAGGATAAACTACTCAGTGTCTATTAGACCCTGTCAACCCTAATCTATTCGATCTCCTCGATCCGTGGTCTACCCCCCAAACTGCCGCCATTTTGTGCCATAACAGCCCTTTCAATTGGGTTTCCAGCAATACCAGAAAATCTCCCGAATCCACTATCTTCCGGGACGTCTGGCATTAACTGAACCATTTCCCAGCTCTTCAAACTCTCTACAACATCTCTAGCATGTTGTCTTACTAACCCGTCGTTATCCGTCCCTTCAATATATTCCAAGGACCGGAGAATATCCCGACGACTTTCATCTGTCAGTCCAAAACCCAATGTCCTTCTTTCTTTCCGTGCCGTAGATAGGGCTGTAATGAATCCTAAAATAACGATGATTGCGGACCGTCTAAGAATGGCCTTTTCAGGCTCCGTCTCATAAGCCAACACTTTAAGACAAAGATCTACCGCCGCCTCCATCGATCCCGCTCCCACGCCAGCAAGATTTGTCTCCACGGCACTTCCCAACAATGACAACGCCGACGCACGAATCCGCACATCTTCACTACCCCGCTTACTTTCCCAACCCTGAACGATTCTCGAAAGAATCTCATTGTTCAAGCGTTCCTCCTCGGGGGCATCCTCACTCATATCTAGGACTTCACCGCCCCAAGCATCCTCGGCTTCTTTATTCCGCAGCGCCCGTTTCTTCTCTTCTCTCGCCTGTCGTTGCTCGGTCTTTGCTCGGTGGCCACGCCGACTGGAGATGGCGAGGAGGGTTTCGGTGATTTGCACGGCGAGAGGCCCCGTGAACATGTCGCCAAGTCGCTGGATCACCTGGAGTAAAGCCTCACCGAAGCGGAGTCGTACGTCTGTAGGTGTGCGTTCCTTGGCGTCAAGGTAATGGTCGAGGAGTTCGCTACAGACTGCCTTGGGATGTTTCTCGGCGACTTGGGTGAACATCTTGACGGCCCGCAGATTCAAGAAGTCCTCTGTATCTGCTATCATTTTAGATAGTAAAACGAGAATAGAGGGGATATCTAGAATAGGGGAGTTATCGACAATCAATTTGGAGATGATGTTTAACCCCTCTGATTTAACCGGCGGTGGAGAGTCCGCTTCGGTAATGTACGACATAGCGAGACTATACGCCTTTCGCTCCTCTATTTGTTTATCCGTAGCAGGTTTTTGTTCCTCGGGGTCTTCTAACTCATCGCGGTATTGTAGTAGCATAGCCAGGTTCTTAGCCGTTTGTGCGGTTGAAGAGTCTTGTGAGTTGGATAACCTCTCAAGGTTCCCTTTCAAAGATTCGATAGTCTCCGGTGCTAAGCTTGCTGTCTGGAAATTTGGCGCAGTGACGAGTTGGTTGAAAAGACTGAGTGCCACCGATACGACTTCCTCTCCTTGAGGACTCTGTTTATCTGCATCAAGGACTTGTTTTACCAAGTCGAGAAGTTGGCTTGACTTGCTAATAAGCTTCTCTGGCGCCTTTTCCATGAGGCCCTGAAGAACCATGACTTCCAATAATCCACGGATAAGCGTCTCTGGATCGGAAGATTCATCCTCTTCTTCCTTGATAATTGTAATCTTGGGTTTACTCTCCGGGGCAGGGCCAGTCTTTGCCTGTAACCACTTTCGGAATAACTCCAAGAATATATCAGAAATCTCATCTTCTGTGCACGAGTTAACTGCCAACGTAGCCAGATGATTCCCTTTATACCCCGCCGCCTCCCAATCAAGACTAAGCATATCAGGCAGAGCGCTCCGCCGAGAACAAGAAATAATCTCTACCTTGTCAGTGAATCGGAACTCCCATGGACAAGTTTCATGAGAAATCTCTCCAGAGTATAACAAGTTCTCTGTGATTTGCGAAATCACATCCTTGGATGACGCAACACGGATGAAAGTGGCGAGGAGTTTCCGCGCAGGCTTGCTACATTTAGTAGCTAGCTCTGATGTTTCAGAGCTCGGTGTGGAGGCGATAGCCCATAACTCGAGGAGTATATGAGAAATCACCCGTTTACATAACCCCGGAGATGGACTTGAATGTAACAAGGCTGATAACCTCTGAATAGTCAAGACAATGTCATCATGGCTGCTCAAAGTCTTTGACGCTCTCAAATCAACTACTTCCTCTTCCTCCTTAATAGTTTTCTCAACCACGGGGCTCGTAACTGAGGCCTTCACGCCCCTTAAAAGCGGCGCTACAAATACCATCCAGCCCGGAGCCCCCGGAGCTCCATATACCCTACGTCCCAGAATCCCAAAGGAAATAACATGTCCCGCAACCTTAGCTAACTCCGCACCCCCAGTACCATCCAACAACCCCATTAACTCCTCTCTAATCCCCAGAAACCATTCCGTCGGGTCATCTCCCGCCGGCACCGAAGAAAGCAATCTCGTAACAGCCGCCAACGCCTCAGTAGTAATATTCGCTCCACCCTTCTGCGGCTGCGCCGACTCCGCAGGTGTCACCTGACTACCAGGGTGTACAGCGAAGACGAATTCTAGTGTACTTCTTACTCCGGAGGGACGAAGCGGGATGTGTGTTAGGATACTTAACAGTGGAGTCCGTAGATACCCCGGGACAGCACCGGGTTGGATTGCCGCGTTGAGAATCGGTAGGAGAGACCAGGCGGTGGCGCTAGGAGATGTCGTTAGTCATGCATGTGGAGATGAAAAGATGAGATGGAAAGTACCCGTTAACAGCAGTGTCAAATTCTACTTTTGCAGCTTTACGGACCGCGGGGGTATTAGCGGGGTCGAAGGCGGCTTTTCCACTTTCGAGAAGGGTTTCTTTAAGTTGGTCTCTTTGATCATTTGAGACTGTATCATCTATAAATTCCGACATTGTAAATGTTGATTATCTTGATACAAATTATCTAAATGATTACTGTATCACACCCTCTTCAAAGTGACTTATAAATCCATCTACATACTTCCAAAATCTACAGGGGTGGTCACATTTGTTGGTCACGTGACCCCGTGTCAACTGGTCAGGGGACCCCACTGTAATGACACGCCTGTACGCGCAGATCGATGGTATACTACTTTTTGTAGAATCGCTTTCCATTTCTTGATTTCGTTTTCTTTTTTCTTCTCAAGGCTTCCGCTTCTACGACGAATTTCGATACTCCCCTCACAACGATACCCCATCGGCGCCGTCAACTGCGCTCTACAAGTATTTCGACACCGCTTGCAGCCTACTTCTCGAAGCTGATACCCTACGATTGCGATCCTTTTATATTCTCTGCTTCTTTCAACATATTCACCTTTACACCGCGCCTCCCCCGCAGTTGTCCATGCATTTATTTTGTCGTGTACTTTGTGCTCGTCAATGGATATCCGTCTAGACGTATATCCCCATCCTCCATCATCGCCCGTTACATTCGCGTCTGTATCGAAGTCTCCCCGGAGTTCCTCTCGCTACGTCAAAAGCCGGATGTAGCGGTGCGTGGGCGGCTCTTGGAATAAATGTGTGGAACTTAACCCTAACGTTCCATTGGTTAGTCTTGTCGGATTGCTTTCCATCTACTAGTTAGTCTTGAGTGCTACATGGTGATGGACGGTGGTTTTGACTTGGCTCTTAGTTTTGCGTCACGCGGTCGGTTGGGTGTTTGCTATGTTTGTTGTCCAGGTCGGTTTCACTGGGCTCGTAGCGCTGAGGTGCGGGTTCCAGCGATCTGGACTTCTGACTGACGGACACCTGACTTTGCGTTTCCAGGCCCGAAAGGGAGTGATGTACTAGTCTTACAATATGCCTCGGAATGAGGTTTATTCTTTGACTGTCTCTGGAAACCGACTCTGGTTTTTATTGGTTCGTGGTGGCAAGATGGGTGTCCCGGGGACTCTAGTTGTTGGAGTAGAAGGCAAAGTGGTCCATAGTTTCCCTTCAGGTCCACGGTCAGAATTGTAATGGGGTAGAGGGTCTGCTTAGTCCCGCCAGTCAAGTCCTCTTGGTCTTGATCCGTTGGTCGCTGATGATCACCGGAACCCAACTGGCAGACACCTCTTTGTCCCCCGTCATATCTAGACCAACTTTGTCTCTATCCCTCTGCTAGTTTCTCCCCCCTACGTCCCTCCACCACGTACACGGGATGATCGGGCTCATGGCAGCCTGCGTGTATCGAAAAGAGACCCTACCAGACGCATTAACTCTAGGTGGCGTGCGTTGCTCTCGTGTGGCGTACGTCTTCTGGAGACGCCAGTATCTCGTGTTGTGTTGCTACCTCGTGCCTTGAGTTGTACGTCCAGCAGCGCAGCCATTCCTCGATGGCCCCGGTCCGTCTGGGGGTCGAGAAGATGGCGGCTTTCCGTGTGACTTTGGCCGTGTCGCGGTTCCCATGGACGTCCTTGTGGCGTTTGGCGGAATCATCAAAGTCTAGCTCTAGTTGGCAGTGTATCCCCCACACAGAAAGAATGCAGTAGTGATATATTAGGCTTCAAAGTTGTTACGGTGTGTTGGTTCTCTTGGAATGGGTGGGTGACGTTCTTATTATTGATGGATGTTACATTGTGTTGCTGGTTGATGTACGGGAGGATTCTAGTGGTGGTTGTCTTCCGACACCGTGGCTTGCCGGGCAGCGGGTAGTTTTGATCGGCTTTTTTTCTCTGTCTACCGGGACCCTTCTGGAGTAGGAGTCAGAGTTTTGTGCTCGTCCGGTAGACACGAGAAGTCTAGTTTGGTCTTGCTACTGCTGTTTTTTGGTGGCCCGGTGGGTTATTTTTTTGAAGATGAGTCTACTGACCCGGACTGATGGGATTTCACTAACGTTTGTGTAGGTACGGGGAGGATCAGCTGGGTAGTGCGAGTGCCGAGGTTGGACACAGTTTGGTTACGTTTGTGGTTTGTGTTGGACTTGGTTTGGTGGTGTTATTGATACATATGGCACTCCAACACGTATATCGTCCACATACGACCATAGCCTGCGGAAAATACGGGGTCCCGTCTGCTCCCCCATAGTCAAGCCACAGAGCGCTGGATTAGTAGTACGGTGGGTGACCACGTGCGAATACCCGGTGTTGTATGTTTTTTGTTGCACGACTATCTACTCTTTTTCCCCGGTTATAAATTCGAGTGGAGAAGAGAGAAAAAGCCGTAGTGTATCCAGATCCAGATCCAGACAAGGACCTTGTACGATGTGACAATGTCACGACAGGTGGGGATGTGGAAGACGGCTAGGCTGGGTGTCTTATGTGAGGGTGTTGTTTTTTGACCTTGTGCCGATGGGATCTGGGGGAGGTGGAGTACGTAGCCGGCTGTCCCCGGGACGGGCCTTGGACAAACTGGTTGGTGTATTTTCCCGGAGATGGAGATGGGCTTGGTTGGGGGTTGTACGTGTGGATTTGTGAGACGTAGTTTTGTTTGGGGGTTTTAGGTGCCGCATGCTGCGTTCTGCGTGTAGTGAGTAGGGACAGTCGGTCGGATGGGAGAACCTCTTTGGTTGTGGGGGCTACAGATTGTTAGACGAGTGTGGCGTGTGTGGCGGGATTGGTGATATGCAGGAATAGGCAACGGAAGCGAGAACACGTCACTTCATGGTAGGCGGACAAGATAGGGAGGTTGTAAAATACAATTTCGCCTCGTTACTGGATAAGATAGATAGATGTCAATCAGTCAGTCAGTCAGTCAGTCGCAGTCGCGTCTTGGGTCGTCGCCACAACCACGGTTTCAAAGATGCAGTTTGCGTTTTATCACGGTTCCCTCCTTTCTGGTTCTGGTGGGTCGGCAAGATGATGTTCATAGTAGTACACATGTACTAGAAAGACGGATAGAGAACAAGAGGAATGTGGGGCGTTGCGGTGCGGGTTACGATTAGGTTTTCACCGCTTTTTGGGTGGCGGATTGGGACTTTTTGATTAGGGTTTTTTTTTGTTTTTCGTTCATTGGAGTGATTTTGGTGTTGAAATTCTGGAATAGTCTTTGACTTTATTGGTATGTACATATGTATGTATGCTATGTAAATCACGCATTTGCATTTGGATGGTCTGGCGAGGATACGACAAACACCGTGTTAAAAGGTCAAAGAAATAGGCGAAAGGCAGATTCCTGTAATCACTTGACAGAATTAGGAAGTGTAGATAACCGACCAGGAACAGAGAAATTACAATTCTAGAGACTATGACTATGGATGGATGGATGGAGATGTAAGCAAGCCTTGTCTTTTAGGGCGGTGTTTTCAGGCCTTGGTAGTGGGGGGTGATGACGTCGTTTAGATTCTAGTGTATGAATGTATTTATGCGTCATGATAGTGGGGCTATGGATTGTTTAGAAGATTATGGAAGATACAATGACACGTGCCTTGGAAGTAACTAGACCCGGCCGAAATATTCATGAATGGACCGAGTATATGGGGATGGTGGCAACAAAGTAAATGGAAGCCCCTCTCGCCAATGTACCTTGGGTATCTATGTACCTCACAGGTGGTTCCTTGGACGGGTTGTTTTTTCAGGTTTAGGATTCTTAAGGACGGGATGGTTAGGTTCCGGGGAATGGTCCGGTGAGATGGATCGACTGAGAGACTTGTGGCTTGTTGGTTTACTAAATGGGTTATTTAGGTAGTAGGGTTTTTCTTTTCCTTTGAAACAGGTTCTATGGATTGGTTGGTTGGTTTTGGGGTTGGTCAGTGATTGGCTATGTTGGGTTCCTCATTGCTGCCCAAGTACGACGATACAGTCTGATTTGCTGGTGGGGGGTGGTGGGAATTGCGCAGTTGCGTGGGGTAGGTAATGGACTTGTAGAGATACTTCCTTTGGTCACATCTACATTAGCCATATCTGCAGATTCCTATGGATGACTTCGATCTGGATAGATACTACATGATGCACATGAACATGCAGTATGCATTTCCTTATCATTAGGCAGAGAAAGTGACCAGTCGGTGGTTTGTCTCTCCTGGTTTTACCGGGTGAATTACAACCCTTTGTTCTGTATGTATGGTCCACATAACAAACATTGTTTTCAAAACGGACATGTCTATATACTTATAACCTTCATAGGTTAGTCCCCATATGCATCCTATTCTTCCTCATTACTGCATAGGCCATCTGCACATATTCCTATGTACCGAGTCACTAAGCAAAATCAACCAGCCAACAAATCCAGCCCATGTCAACCCAAGAAGGCCATCATTCTGTGTCATCCATCCATCCTCACCCAATCACATGGTTCCAAAAACAAAAAAGGCTGGGCGTCATTTTCCCATGCCGTCATTCCCCCTTCTTATTCCCAAGATACCAAATCCACCCATAAACAAGACAGACCAAACAAACCAATAGCATAAAAAGACGCACTACGAAACATGCACTGCGAAACATGCACAATAGTGGAGTTATACATGGTTTATAGTGCCTGTGGGGAGATGCGAAATCTCCCATGCGTGCATAACTCGAGGTTCCGTGCAGTTCTTTGTCCACATCACATGGTTGACTGTCCAGGACAACCAGCTTGTAGAAACCCAGGTTAACCCTACCAGAGTCGGTTCCTGAATTAAACATGACGTGGGCATGAAGACAATGTGATTGTTTGGATTAACATGGATACTAACTAGCAGGGGCTAAAAAAGTAGATGAGACATCAATCATTATAGAGATGTGAAATGCAACGTCATTTGGAGAATATCCAGATAAACCTGTGAATATACTACCATAGATATACACAGTCACCCTACAAACTATCCCCCAAAAATCGCCACTCCAACACTCCCAGCTAAACAAGCTACAGACGCATCACTCGAGACATGCATTGTGCAATGTCCATTCGGCAAACTGCCGGGCCGGGGCCAATAACACGACTAATCATATAACCCTAGTCATAAAGGGTTCCATGTAATTGGCGGTGAGTTTCGAGAAGAGAGGGGTCGGTGGGTGGGGAAGACAATCTGGATGTGGGACATATGGACATGTGTAGATACATAGGCAGCCGGCCACATCTGTTGAGCATGTCGACGTAATGCGTACCTTAAATGTATAATTTGCCTTGTTGAACACCGGGCGTAGCCAACCTAGCTGGATACGTCCCACCAGAAACTTGAACTTTCAATTTTCGCCTTGGATATCCTCCAATTATCCCATCACATGGACTGCCTTTTTGGCTTTCTAACCAGCTAGCTTATGTAAGACCCAGCCCATCCATCTCGTTCCAAACGAACCGAAACTCGCCCGTCAGTCTACCCAAAAATACGGGATAGACCCTAATGCCGGTAACCCGGGCAGTCAGCTAGCTGGTGACTTACATGTATACCACATGATTGCCTTTTTGACACGGCAGCTTCGCTTCGAGAGGCCGGGCTTACATGTGGATATCTCCTTGGCTTGAGCAGCCAGGTATTTTGGCCGTGGACCGACAAGACGATGAGAAACCCCGCTTTTGGTTGGATGGGATGTATGTACGTATGGTACAGAGACTACAAAGGACTCCATACGCATTGGACCCCCTTATCGTGCGTGGCATGCAAGATTACCCACACTTATAACCGTGAACCTGCATTGTACCTTACTTTTGCCCGACTCCACTTTGTCAGGGCCTCGTATAAACCTGCCGTTAGATGGCGTGAAGGAGACGAACAAGTTGCCCGGGTAAGCTGGCTAGCTGGCCTGGTTGGTGGGTTTTTCTGGTAATGTGGCTAGAGATCGAGTTGGTGCCGAAGCACCGCCTGTTTTTCTTGTTATGAATCCTACTCATGTATGAACCCCGCTGATAAGCTGGAGGAGGAGTGGAGGGGCCAAGTTTTTGAAGACAGGGTGGGAATGGACTGATGACTAACTAGAGTGGGCATGTAAGCCGCAGTATAGCTGTGGCTATGAATGGATAACTATGAATAAGGCTTGCTGGGTTAAGTGTCATGACCAAGTCTTTTTTTGTCTCGTTTTTTGGCGTGGGATGGATGAGCCACGGGCGGTTTCTATTTTCTTCTTTGTTATAGCTTTCGGTGTCGGTGTTTTAGGAATATGACCGACTAATGAAAATAAATTACCATGGACATGGCAATGTCCGGAAATCCATAGCTCAGCACATTGTACATATGTATGGACGTACGCTCTGTGAATCTTGTCTCCTCTCATCATGTACCAGAGCGTCTGCCGAGGACGTCCGACGTCAGTGCCGTGCAGGAAATGAGGGGTTAAATGTACTAGACAAGTGATGACGGCCGATAGATGGAAGGTAGCGGAGTACCGGATGTGAGAAATTACGGGTGAACAATGAGAAGACCATGGATGTGTATAAGTTTTTTGTTGTTTTGTATATCTGCAGTTTGTTTGGAGATTTTTTAGTTGTCGCTAGGGAAGCGGGAAGTTTATGAACCAGGGGTTTACTCTTTCCTTTGGAAAAAACAAGTTGGTTGGACGGTAGATGGGCGGGGTTCAATAGGGACGTATTTGGGTTCGGCTTTTTATTCCTATCTTGTTAATGTACCTAATGATTGTGTTGGCTGAATGGTTTCAAAGTTTTTTTTGGATGGGACTTGACCTGCTAGCTGGCATTGTCAAAGTGAATACGTAGACGAGAAGGCCTAAGCCGTCGTGCATGCAGGTGGACGGAAACTAAAGTAAGTGCATAACAGCTGGCTAGGTTGAACTACGTTTATTGGGTTTTCTTGGTTAAGTTCCATGGGATAGGATGGGATTCAACGGGAGGTAATAATATGCCATGCCATGAAGATTCACCTGAGGAATACTCAATAGCCAGTAACTTTTCAGTCTAGAGATTGTTACTGTTGAAACTTGACAATTACATATATACATGGGCCAAATGTCTACATGAATGACATGGGAATATCATCAATCTAGGGATTCAAACAGGGGCTGTGAACCTAACGATACCCAACGTAACGTCGAGAGAGGCGGTCGGTTGGCGGTAATAGCGGTCTGCATTGTTTTGTATGTATGTATGTATGTATGTATGTATGTATATCCCATGTAACAAGTACATATGTACATACAAACCTACAATATAGATGGTTATAGATGAATGTATGGACACAGCCTGATGGGGGTATAGCCACCCCACATTTGGCCATGTGATGAAGGATTAATGATGACTGAATAAATGCACTTGTTGACCGCCGAAAGATGCACGCCACGCCACCGCCGAGTTTGTGAGCCGGGAATTATCCAATAATCCACGGAAGAGAGAATATCTAATGAACGTATACAAGTACAGCCAAAGAAAACAAAAAAAAGGGTGTAGATGTGACAGTTCAAGACGTATGTATGTACACTAAACGGCCTTCCATCGGCCTCTTCCGACTTAGCCTATAATCCCGACCTTGGTTCCCCACCTGTCTGGCCTGATACTCCCCGACAACCAACCTCGAAAATTGGTAAAGGAGGGTTACCCCCTTGAATCGGTTGTCCAGTTCCAACCCAACCAAATCCGCGGCCCCTAAGCCAAACCATCCGGAGCCGAATCAGTTAAAAAACAAAACGAAAAAAAGGCAATTAAATTCCCGAGAAGATACACGTCAGGCTTTGATCGACACTATCACTACCTCTTCATAGACGTCGTCCCGTCTGTTTTCGTCAAGTTGATTACTGGTGGACCACATGTTTATGTCACCATTATAGGTTTGAAGCTTGGACGCAGACGTTTGCATACACTACACGATTTGGGTTATTTTCTTCTTCGTCTACCCTCCCGGGCTAAGGAAGCGCTGAACTCCGAATTGCTGCGTCTTCTGTGCACCTGCCCACGGCACATCACGAGGCATAAACCGACCAATCCCACTTTGCTTGTGCGTGCATATAATCGAGAGATTGTAGGGTAGGGAGGGTATTTGCCATTAGAAAAGGACATGGATAAGATGATTTGAAAGAACTTTTTTGGAGGAGACGAGGGAGGGGGACAGAAGCTCTATAGAGACAAGATATGATAGTTCGTCTTTGTTTCGTTTGCTTGCTCGGCTCGAGCTTACATTCGCTTGCGGGTTGTACACCACCCAGTGCGCGGATGCGTTGTTTCTTTTGAATCTTTGATTGTTCGGTAGAAGGGGCCGGTCGGTGCGTTGGCTAGGATTTTTATGTGTACGTGTGTGTGTATACTTTGTAGTGACTTTGATAAGTTTTCTTGGTGGTGATGAATGACTTTTCATGGCGTAGTTTGCTTGGTTGTGACGTATCACCAGTTGGGCCGCCATTCAGGGAGAACAAGGGCTTGATTCCAAGTAGGACTACGGTGTGATTGGTTTTTTTTCTTGGGTTCTAGGAAAAGGTACATAGTAGGAGTAAGGTACCTTTAGGTAGTTGTTTTCCTGATTCGGCGGAGTTGAATACTAGCGGGTTTACTATTTTAGGGTGGATAGATACAGGAGAAGAAAGACTTTGGAAGCCTAAATGGAAGGCCAAAAGAAGACCTCACGACCTAACAAGAGAGGGAGGTCCCACTTGAGACCAGGCTATAGCTTAACGGGTGTTTTATATCCGGTCTTTATGTTGCAAGGATGTAGCGGTAGTCGAGTGGAAGAAATATGCTCATGAGAAGCCTGTGCACAAAAGTTTTGTGGGTTGGAGTTGTGCATTTGAAACGGGAGATGCACAAAAAGGCCGCATAAGAGGATTAGAGGAGTAAGCTGGAAAGAAGAGTAAATATAGACATGTAAGAAACAAAACGTGATAGACAGTTGAATGATTTCCTTTAGATATCACCATGTTTTGGTTCTCATTACTTTGATTCGCCACATATCTTGAAGGAAGTCACCGTCATAATCATCATCAGCCATCAAGCTAGTTTATGAATATACAATGTAAATTCTCAACCCACTTGCACTGACATCCCTTGTGCATATTGCACAGAACAAACTAGGATTCACTTTATGCACACACCACCTATAAACCCCCACAACACCAAAAGAAAGAACAAGTATAACTCAATCATAAGCAGTCTGTTCGTTTTATACTGTACATACATAAGACACACAAACATATGTAGAAGCCCCCAAAACCCCTGCTCCCAAAGTCAACCCGTGCCGAAGCCAAATCCCGGCTCTTTCTTCTATGTACCAACCCATCCATTCATAGCTAAACTCAAACTAAAGTCGATCACTGACGTTGACTCTTCTGTAAGCACTACTTATATCGTCTCGAATTCCCGTCTTTTCAACCACTTCCTCCCCTCTTTTTTGCTCTTCTTTTCGATCCATACTACTTCTTTCTTTATCTCGCTATTTTCTACTTTGCTATCAACCGCTTAGCTTTACCCCCAACAACCACTGTTCTTTTTTTGACTTTGATTCTTTCTCTTGTTGTATATCCTGTTGGTCCTCTTCTATTGGACTCCCATACTCGTTATATATCATCGCTGAGAAACTCAGGCTTGAGCATAGCTTATCACGGCTTTTTGTTCGCCAAGTGACTCGCCAATATATATCGTTTCCCACGTTCTTGATTTTGCAGCAAGCCTATACTGCATTCTTCTTTCTTTTTCATACAACTTGTTTTTGTTTTACCTAGTCGACTGTTGCGCCTGAACGCCACCATCGACATCTAACACCAAACCCTATATCTTCAACTTACCATCAAATTCTCTGTTACGACCACTGCCTTTTTCTTCACAATGGACTCTCACAGCCAAATGTCGCCTGTCCAGGCTTTCTCACCACCAGTTACTATCGCAGGCACTAAGCGGAACAGTGAAGGCGAGCCAGTACAAACCTCTTCATCGCCCTTCATGTTCTCCCCCGCTACTGTGTCTCCCATTGTAAGTACACTACTTTCTTTTGTACATGGAGATTTCTAGTATCGAAATTAACACCTTACTTAGCAGTCACAGTTCCACCAGATGCCCGCATACGCCACTCCCCAGCAACTGGCTACAGGTACGGGAAACCAATACTTTGCCACGGAGCTATTCTCCCCTTCCGTCGATGGTTTCTTCAGTCCCGCTGCCGGGTCTTTTACCCCTCCTGGTCTTGACTTGAGTGTTACCCCTCTCACCTTTGGGTCCTACGATGACGTTCCCGAGCTCCTTCACAGCCACTCTGGTACGCCAGAAGACTGTATCGGTTTCCAATTAGCTACCTTGGCCATGCCCCACGCCAGTGCCGGTGCCATGCCCCAAGCTCCTACTTTTGATCCCGTGATCTCCGCCAACTCTCCCGTCTACCCTGGCTACCTTGAGAGCTACGGCATCGCCATGGCCGCCGACGTTGCTGCCCCTCCAGCCAAGCGTATCGCCTACACTCTGGACTCTTACCAAACCGAGGCTTTCCCCACCGAGGCGTTCCCCGCCTTCGACCTCAACAACTACTTTGAGCCCAGCAGCATGGAGCGCACTTCTTCTGTCATCTCCGATCTTTCTTCTATGCCTGTGACTTCCCCAGAGTTTGGTCTTCAACCTAGCAGTCTCCCCAAGCCCATCGACAAGAAGATTGCCCCCAAGGGTCGTCTTTCTACTCCTCCCACTAAGCGTCCTCGTTCTTTGACCAACCGGTCTACCGGCAACGGTAGCTCTGCTGGTCGTAACCGTGAACGCGCTTTCTGCAACCAGTGTGTTGAGTATCCCGATGGTTTCCGCGGTGAGCATGAGCTCCGTCGTCACATTCTCGCCAAGCATGTTGTTGAGGTTAAGAAGTGGATGTGCGTCATGCCTGACGTTCTCCCCTCGGTTGTTCCTCTCAACTCTTTCAAGGACTGCAAGGCTTGCAGCTCGGGTAAGCACTATGGTGCCGACTACAATGCTGCGGCTCATCTCCGCAGAGCTCACTTCCAGCCTAAGAAGCCCCGCGGTAGATCGAGCAGCAACAAGACAGTTGAGTCTGTTCCCGGCGATCACCCTTCGATGCAGGAACTTCGTCCTTATGTCAAGAGTCTTACGGTCAGTGTCATTGCCAATGCCAACATGGACCAGATGGACCAGCATGAGATGGATACTTCTGAATACATGTCCTGGGATGGACCTGCCGGTTTTGTCAATGAGCCTCAGCCCGGTATGGAGATGATGATGGGTGAGATGGAGTTCCCTTGAGGAGTTTCTTGAGACATTTAGTCTCTGATGTCTGTTCTCTCTATCTCTTTGGCTTCTTTTTTGCTTTCTTTCTTTACGACCTTCGCAATGTTTTATGCGTCATGACTTATGATTTGGGTTTGATATTCATCGCCCACGACACCCGCCACGGAACCAAAAAATTACAAAAAAAAACCGCAACAAACGCCCCGAAAAAAAGATGAAAAATATACAAAATCCACTCAAAAACAAACAGAGTGCGGATGGTCCAAGAATCACTATTCATTGTCCACCGTCACTTATCACTCCACGTTCAAAGATGACTCTTTTTTTTCTTTCCGGATGTGATCCGCCTTCACGGGCTTGGAACCACCGGATAACTGAGTCGTTTTGATGTTCGCCCTTTTCGAGCTTACCTTTTTAGTTTCCGTTTTCTTGACTCGTCTTTATTGAGAGTTTGGAGAATGTTGAGATTGGAGGTTTCTTTTTAAAGTTCCAAGTGCGATTTCACGTTGTGTCTTGTTTTGTTGTTCTGGTTTGAGGTTATGGGTTTTGCAGACTTGCTCATGTTGGTTTCAGCTTTTGTTTTTTTGGGGGGATTTCGTCTTGTATCTTCCGACCTTCATTTGTTGGCTTACCGTTGGGTTTCTTAAAAGTTTGTTTCTTTTTACAGACTTTTTCTTTGAAGCTCACCTACCATTCAGTTAAGATGTTCTCGTCGTCTATCTACGGATGATTTTGATGACTCTAATTGTTTGGATGGAGGGGTGTTTATTTGACTTGTCACTTTGGTGGCGGGTTACTTAAACATTTCTCATACGTTTGCGACTTTCTAGGACAATTTTTGTGTTCTGTTGCATTACTGGATTTATGGTCCAATTCTTCTTGACGACTTATCATTGTCTGGTCCTTCTTTTTTTTTTCTTCTTCTTCTTCGTTTCCTTTTGTTTGATGACTTGACGATAGAATGGTCTCTTTTTTGCATAGCGATGGTGTTTTTTTTTTCTTTTTTCGAAGTTCTCTTCACATGACATTGTTTATATCTTTGTGTCGAAGTTCGAATATGGTTTGTTTGGCGCTGTATGGATGATTTTATACCCTATAGATTATGGTGATAGAGATAGATGACATGAGATTGAACAAGTATCCGCCTGTTTACAGGTGTATTTCTTTAAGTAATCTGATTATGACGTGAAATGGTGCATGAAAACTGAAGATTGTCAATGTTATGGTATGGACCTGGTGATAAACTCGAGGGCCGTGCATTTTTGGATTATTCTAGAGATTTGTGGAGAGACCATGATTTGACACTGGTTCGGATGAGATCGTATTTAGGTCATCGCATCGTTAACTTGTATGGGAAATTAGACTAGGATTCAAAGTAGAAAGACAGTTTGAAGGAATTACATCAAATAACAAGGGGTTAATAGATCATAAACTGATGGATGAACATTCCATAAGTATGGAAGCGTCGGATAAGCTCCGCTTTTAAGTGCTTATAGTGTGTTCATGGTGCCATTTCCTAGAAGCCATTTCATTGACATCACGAGACTGAACAAGGAATCATCTACAAGTTAAAAAGACGAAGCATCGTGATGGTGAAAATGTGGCTTGGTTCTTAAATACAGGGGCTTTTCCAGGTAAACTCAGCCTGTATTCATGTGTGATCACCCTATAAACCTGGGTTTTTTTACTCCCCGCTAAAAAGAAGTATTACATATATATCTAGACGCGGGAATTTTGGGTCACTCGCTGGTACGTTGTATTAGGAGAACCTTTAATGCAGGTGTTTCCTGTCAGGGCGTTGCATACATACATCTAGACATACATACAGACAGACATATACTCAGATAAGGAACATTCTCATTGTATGTGTCCACCGCCGCTTCAAAAAACCAAAAACTCAAAAAATTCGTATCGTGATTTCCTTCCATTCTTTTAATAAATCACCCGGAATTTACCACCTTCAACGATAGGAACACCCATGTAACGGCAGCTGCGGTAATCAGCTTTATACGGGTGACTTGCCTTTCTGGGATATCCTCACCTTCCTTTTATGTGTACAAAATTCACATGTCTGCGTGACTATTAAGGAAACTACACCGCGCTTACGGGCGAGAAAATCATGATCTTGACGTGTCTTTAGGAATTCCATGTAACATGAGAAAACTGTAAAAATGTCCAATCTGTACAAACCATCGTCACTTTTTTTTTTTCGAGAGAGGGGAGATTCCTTCTACCTATCTCCTCCTTCTTTACATCAATACGGATTTGGTTCCGGCGGATGCCTGTATGTGCTCAGGGCAACTTATGGTCGGTCGGTCGTCCGTTCCTGGGGTAAATGCGCTTTTCTGGGTCGTCGTGGCCCGGCTGCGCCTGGGGGCAACTTCTCGAAGCGAGAATTGCATAGCCGTTTGGCATTGGGGGGTAATTTATTGGTATATTGCCTTGCCTTGGATTTCTCGATAAAGAGTACGTAGCTTCCCCAAATTTCTTGTGTAAGCCGAGTATAGTTCCTTCTCTTTTTTTTTTTCTTTTTGGTTTCTCTTTCTTGATATCTATTATCGTCACATTGTCTGTGTTATCCACACTTGCACTACATAGAACAATACACACGCACCAAACTTATTCATCCGCCTCACCTCGCCTCACTTTATTTTCCCTCCCTCGTCTCGTCCTATTCCTTCCTTCAAATTTGAGCGCCTATTACTACACCTTAAACACGCACCAAGAAAAGCCAAAAAAAAAAGCCCGCTCCTCCGCTAACAGCCAATAAAGAAAGCTATTAAACCAGCTTGCGTCCTCGTGACATTGGTTAGGCTTTTTTGACTACCACTACTACTGCCTTGCCTTGTCCGACTTTCTCTTCTAGTCCCGATTCTCTGTCGTGGTGTCACCATCTTTATTCAGCCCGCGACTCACCCGCATTGGACTATAGTCTTGGACTCTTGTCTTTGATATATATATATTTTAAACCCTCGTTTTTCTCTCTTTCTTCTTCGTCAGCATTTCTTTGTCGTCTTTCTTTACTTCTTGGCTTTTGAACCTCCCTTCTAAACATTGTATTGTTTAGTCTGTCACTCGTTTTTTATCACTATCCGACTTCAAACTCTCAATCAACAGCTTCGCTTGTACTTTTCGTCTTTTGATCATTTCTTTTAACACACTATTGCGATAACACCACCATCTCGCTTTTCTCCAAGCCAAATTCGATATCTGCAGAACCGCCCGCGTATCACTGCATTCGCTCGCTTCCCTCGACACTGTCCTCGACTCTTAATCCGCTTCTCTGCATATTCCAACGCGCCCTCTCCCTTACAGTGTTACAACTTGTTTGTCTCTTGAAGACCTGCATTCATCTTTGTCTTGAAAAAGTCCTGTTATCCGGCCGATTACCGTAGTTTCTTCCACACTTCTTTTCTTTTCAACGCCCTGCTTATACCCTCCGAACTCTTCTCTCCGTCTCATCTCAAATCGTCCCGAGAGAGAGACCCGCCTAAAATGCCTGCTTCTCTGTTGGCTCCAACCCTGGCTCTTCCAGGATCCGCAGTGGCTTTGGCTGCTACCCTCCAAAAGTTGAATGAGCGTGTTGGTCCTGTTGCTCGTTCTGGAGATGCCCTTTTTTGCAGAACAGCTTTGATGTGGATTGTCTTGGGTCCCTCTTTGTCGCCAGAGGATATTATTGATGCCGTGGGAATGGAGGATTACACAACCCACCAACTACTGGATTTCCTTGGCGACTTGGTTGAAATCAACCATTCTAACAACATCGTTACTGGCCGTCCAGGTCTCCATGACGTCGTGCAATGCGATGAGTCGACACTCGGCTTTAGTGACTCGGAAGGTTGCTACGTGATAGCCAGTCGCTGTCTCGAAACATGCGCTTTCCCCTTCCTTGAAGATGGTACCCCGTTAAGCAAGCTGGGTCAGGACGATGCTGTCAAAAGTGCATATGCTTGGAGCAGTTGGTGGTTCTACTTTGAGCGCTGCGGAAAACTCGATATGCACATCGAGGAGAAATTTGATAACATGGTCAAGCGCACTCTTCACTCCCTCACCTCATTGGTAACATTGCTTGCTGAGCAAACTACGCCTTTCACAGCCCAGACCCAGCCATATATGCCTTTCCATGCCCGTTTAGAGGAGAACGCCGGACTTGTCCTTTTATATCGTGCCTTACGCAAGGTACTTCTTGCCGTGCATAAGTGTATGTCTTTTGAGTGTTACGCCAAAGCCCTTCCTCTCCGCCCAGACAGTGATGCCTTAGCTTTTGGCCCCGGAAGTATGCGCCGGCGTCGCAAGCGTGTTAGTTTCGCCGATGAGACGTTCCCCGACCGCGCACAGGAGGAGGAAAAGATTATTCGCGCCTTCCACTCGTTAGAGCGCGCCTTGCGCATCGTCGCCGCTATTTATAATGAGGAGGAATTGGATGTTCCTGTGACGGAATCTTCCCCGCTCTTGTCTGAAAAGAGTGCAGTCAAGTATGATGGCGGTGTTGCTTCTGAAGGGGATAACCGCGTTTTGGCCCGTAATGGTCGGGTTAAACAGTGGTTCGTTGATGCCTCGGATTGGGCTAAGAATATGGCGGCTGTTTACCCCGCCGCGGCCCATACTACATTGAACACTGGTGACCAGCAAAAGGCCGTTCATGGTGTCTACGCAATGCAGCGTCCTTACGTCCAATGTGGCTCTGAGACCGTCCGTATCCCATTCGTCCCCTGGGTCGCCGGAGCCGTCGTCTCCGCTATTAAGACCCCCTTCGCAGTATTCTCCGTATCCATATCCACCCGGGAAACTCCCGTCGCCATGCCCACATCACCAGCTCTCGTCGAAAAGGTGGCTTCCTCATCTGCCGCCAGAACAAAGACTCTTTCTATTGCGCCCGTTCCCAAGACTAGCTTTGCTGCTGTCCCTATTAATGCCCATTCTCCCTTGGCGTCACTTATCCCGTGGCCGAGGGAATTCGGTGCGTTGAAGCCTGCGAATCTGGATGATGCTTGGCGAGCCGCGAAACATGCTCTTCTTAGGGGTGGGATTTTCCGGACCTTGGCGTATTTCCTCGTCGCGATTATTATTAACCATGTTCGGAGGTTTTTGGCTCCGGGATTGGGACAATATGTCCTGCACAAGGACCCGTTGGGTGCCTTGAAGATGGCTAATGACTCGCCTGAGGTATTCCTAGAGGAAATTTTGGATTCCGTTTGTCTCCGGGGGTTAATTGCCATGGAGTTGCAGAAACTCCTTTTGGATCTTTGTGGTGCCATGGCTAGCAATGTCCTTCGCTGGGCCGCCGTTTTCGACGTTGATTCGCCTAGACCCGGGAAAGCCGCTGTGGACGTCGCTGTAGTTGTCTACCTTCTTACCGCCATGGCTAACCTTGAGTACCTATTCTGCCGCGCTGTATACACGGGTGCTTTCGGTCTTGCTACCCTTCGTCTTGGATCTCCTACTTTCCTTCCTGCCCATCACCATGAGGATATCGTCACCGCCTGGGAAGTTCTCATTGACTTGTTCAAGACACACTCCCCGCTTGTGCCTCTCCTTATGGTCATCAACGTTGTATTCGCTTTCATCCCTCTTATTTTCAAGGCCGTCCTCAAGGCGCTCTTCCGTGGCCAGTTTGGCCTTTTGGGCGTGATGACTGTCGTCGTTTACACTGTCTGCTCGCTTTTCCAAACTGAGAATAGATACTGGCTTGCATTGGAACTTAGCGGCGGTGTTGTCGCCCTTGGCTACGCTCTCATGGCTTCTCTCCTTATTGTTTTGGATTCTCTTGATGACCCGCTTGGTGTCCATGTTGTTCATGAGAGACTTGTCAAGCAGATTTACCGTATGGGCGATGTTATTTTCATCGATGAGGTGGTTGACTTGCGCAAGTTGGTGTAACCACCATCTCCTTTGTTGATCTCTTTTTTCTTTGGACCTCTGTTGGTCTGTTCAGCCTCTTGCTTGTCTTTTCCTCTCCTTTTTACTGTCCTTTCCTGTCTGCATGTTCTGTTTGGAGTTTTGGTTCTTTGACTTTTTTGTCTTTTCTTTTCCTTGGTTTGTCTTGTCGATTTGTTTGCATCATTGTTAGATTTTATACCCTTTGAATTACATGTTTTTGATTTATACTACATCTTTTGAATCTCGCTTCTGCAAGTTACCTCGTATCCATGTCTTCCCATGTAACCTCTCGTATCATACACTAAACTCGCTACCTAAAACTTACACCCAGTTCAAACTCCATACCTCGGCACCTGGTCTCGAAAGGGCAACTTCAACATTCCCATCCGCCGACTTAATACTCTCACTAACCTTCTCCCCCTTTCTCTCCAGAACAATCTTACTCGTAGCAGCGGGAAGCTGGTAGAAGGCACGTGGCCGGTGTGAAAGGAAGTCTTCAAGTTTCTCCTGAGAGAGATCTTCCCAGCTGATTACACCGCGCTCAACAGCCTCCTCCAGCGCAAGAAGAACGTATTGGACGGCGTAGGGCTGCGTGAAGACACCCGCGGGAGGGGAGGAAGCGGCCTTGGCAGCGCGTGGGTGGGGGGCAGAGTCGGTGCCGCTGGCTTTGGTCAGTTGGGCTCTGAAGGATGCGGGTATATCACTTACAAGAAGAACTTGGGGTTACCGCTGGCAATGGTCTTAATCAGAGCGTCACGGTCATTGGCCTTCTTGGGAAGTGGCTTGCAGAAGGCAAGAGGGTCGCAGCAGGCGTCGTGCTCAGTGAGGTATAAGTGGTGAGCAGTGATAGTTGCCGAGACGGAAGGACCACAGGCCTTAACGGCCTCGACGGCAGCGGCGGTGGTGCAGTGCTCAAGGACGATTCGGAGGGTCGGGAACTCCTCGTGGATAGCCTTTAGAGTGGGGAGGAAAGCTTCCTCGTGGGTGAGCTTGCTGCCCTCGGCTACGGAGGGGGACTCGCCGTGGATGTTAAGAACCATGTTGGAGGCCTGCATGGCGGCGAAGACGGGGTAGAATAAAGTTAAATCAGTGACACCCGAATCGGAGTTTGTCGTTACACCCTGCGGGTACACCTTAACACCGGACACTCCCGCAGCCGCAGCCGCAGTGATAACCTCGGGGGTGATGGTAGGATGAAGGTACAAAGACATAAGATAATTAACGGAGCTGTCGAGGGCCAGAAGCTGCTGTTTATATTCGAGAGCCCTCTCAACGGTAGTAACCGGGGGAACAAGGTTTGGCTTCAAAACCCGTTAGCTACCAACACTTCTCACCCACGACAACTCCTCACTACTCACCATGACATAAACCGTATCAACACCCCCCTTCTTCACCTCCGGAACAACCAGCTCCATCATCTTGTCCTGCCGCAAATGCACATGCATATCAGCCGCCGCCGGCAACTCCAACCGTGTCAGGTCCTTCAAGTTGAGCATTTTCAGAGCTTCTCGTAAACGTATTTCACTATCCTCGTAAACGCAACATCGGAACTCAAATCCATCTCCCGTACGCTTTTCATGACTTGCCCCGCCGGAAACCCCGCGGTTCAGATCACGTGGTGGGTTAAGATATCGTCTTAGGGTTTAGATTTCGGCGCGTGATGGTTTTCTGCGGTAATTTGGGAGGGGGGGAGGCGGTGATTTGGGTTTTTGAGCTTTCTTGGTTTCATGGCTGTTTGTGTGTGCTTTCCTTTCTTTTTCTTTTTGTCCATCGTTGTTATTGTGACGGTCTTGGAATCATTCAGTTCTTTAGACATCTTCAATTCAGATTTTGTTCTGTTATCCACTCAAATTAATTGCAATTACACCCCCGGTTAGTGGTTCCAGCCACTTGCAGTCTTTTTTTCAGCATCCTTTGTATACACCATACACTCAATTCTGGCAAGAACATCTCAAACATACAAGCTTCATCTTTCAATCACGCTCACAAACTTCCCTAAATTTGTCTCGTTACTCTTCGTCATTACCCTCCGAGACAGAGAAAAGCCCTTTATTCTTTCCTGTTTTTTTTTTCAGCCAACAAGCCATTGTTTTCTTTCTTTCTGTTGTACAGAAGGCAGGGAAAAAAAAGTAGTAGGCAACTAACTAATTTGGCCGGATTTGGATCGTTCGTTAGTAACCACAAAGGGATCAGACTTTTTTTTGTTCCTGTTTTTTCTTCTTTCTCTACTGAACCATTTTCTTTACTTTCAGATTTGGTAAATTTTTCATTGCGAGGATTACTTCTTTGCCTTGTTTAAAACTACAAATTTGTCGCGACGTGGAGTCTTGTTTCTTTTTTCTCATTCCAATCCCATCTTTTTTTACAACGACCCTATACAAAAGCGTAATTTTTTTAATCGTCCACTATAATGTCCGCTTCTCAGGACATTCAGTCCATTTTGGCTGCTCTTGGTAAGTAGAAATACACAGTTTGTCGCGTGATCGCCATCAATCCTTTTAGACAACACCCTAACATGCATCCTCACCCCGCTCAGCAGCTCAACAAAAGCCCGCGGCTCCGGCTCCCCCGCCGCCTCCGCCGGTAACTTCTTCTTTGCCTCCTTCTCTGGCCAGTATTCTGCCTGGTCTGGCTCAACAGTCGTCGGTCTCTTACAACCCGACTCCCCAACATAGTGTTCCTGTTTATGGTATTCCCCCATCTGCCCCTTCGGGTCCTTCTTCGTATGACCCTGCGCCCCCCAAGCCTGCTGTCAGCTTGGATGAGGCTATCGCCCAAGCTAAGGCTTTTGCCGCTCAAAAGGGCGTTTCTTCGTATTCCCAGGAGGGCTCTCATGATTACCGCGGTGCCCATCCGGAACCTCACGGTCCTCCCCGCCCGGCGTATGGTGGTCGTAGCCGCTCCCGTTCGCCAGTTGCCCGCCGTGAAACCTACCGTGACACACGTGAGACGTACAATGCCTATCGCGATGAACGCCGTGAAGAGCGCCCTTACAGTCGTGACCCCTATGCTGGTGGCATGCGTGGCCCCCCTCCTCCTCCCCCGCGTCGCTCGCCTGCCCCGATGGGTCCTGGCCGTGACGATGAAAACAGTACCTTTGAAATTTATGAGGTTAATGCCAACTTGGTTGGACTGGTAATTGGCCGGAGTGGTGAAAACCTGCGGCGCATTGAAAATGAAACTGGTTGCCGTGTCCAGTTCCTTGGCACCAGTGAAAGCGGTCAACGTGAATGCAAGATCACTGGCCCTAAGGCTTGCCGTGAGGATGTCAAGGCTTCAATTGAACAGACTATTGCCGATAGTGGCGCCCTCGGAATGCCGCGTCCCAAGCCTCGGGCCCCCGCTAATGCCGCCGGTCCTGCTGTTGGGGTGACGCCGCGTGAGGGTGAAGACCACATGCAGATTATGGTTCCAGATCGGACGGTTGGTTTGATTATCGGACGGAAAGGTGAAACCATTAGCGATTTGCAGGAGCGTTCGGGTTGCCACATTAACATTGTTGATGAGACCAAGTCGGTCGATGGACTGCGCCCTGTGAATCTCATCGGTACGCCTGAGCAGACTCAGCGTGCCAAGGACCTTATCATGCAAATCGTCGATAGTGACTCACGTGAGGGTGGTGCCAGTGGCAACATGGCTCCTGCTGGTGGCCCCGGTGGCATGGCCAAGAAGCCGTTTACTCGCGATGCTTACGGTGGTGGTGCCCCTCGGGAAGGCGGATATGCCGGCGCCCGCAACAATGCCCCTGGAGGTGGCGACACCTTTGGTATCCCAGTGCCTACTGGGCCCGATGTCATCAGCGATGAGATGATGGTCCCCGCCGAAGCCGTCGGTATGATTATCGGCAAGAAGGGTGAGACTATTCGTGAGATTCAGGCCAACTCGGGATGCAAGATCAACGTCAACCAGAATGCTCCCAACGATGATGACAGCCAGCGCATCATTGGTCTTATTGGTAACCCTGCTGCGATTCGCCAGGCCAAGGATGCCATTTCAGAGCGTCTGGAGTCGATGAGACAGCGCAATAGTGCTTCTGGTATGTACGGTGGTCGGAGAGATGACCGTGGTGGCAACGACTACGACAACCGTGGTCGGGGTCGTGGTATGGGTGGTCCTCGCGATAACGGACCCCGTGATGGTGGTTATGGAGCCCGAGATGGCGGTTATGGGGCGCGTGATGGCGGCTATGGAGCTCGCAGTGGTGGTAACGGTGGTAGCAACTATGGTGGTGGCTACGGCCAAACGGCTCCTTCTAGCAACGGTCCTAGTGGGCCCAAGGCGGGACCTCCCGGGGCTGCTGCTCCTGGGGCGCCTGGTGGTGAAGACCCGTATGCGCAGTACGGCGGGTACCAAAACTACATTTCGATGTGGTACCAACAGTGGATGAACCAAGCGGGTGCCGGTGGTGCGGGAGCCGGACAGAGTGCGCTGCCCAACGGGCCACAGTAACGTTATTTTGTATGCGTGTGTGCGTGTATGTGTTGTGTGTCTTGGCTTTGTTACAAAAGCATGTGCATTTTGGGTCTCGTTCGGGCTCACTTTTTTCTGGGATATTGGATTTTGGCGTTTTTGGTGGTTTTCATCATGAGATTTTGGGACCCTTTTTGTTCTTTTTTGTGCTTTTTTTTTGCATGTTTCGATTTGCATATGTTGCGTGTGGGTTTCGATACACGACGATACGGCCTTTTCTTTTCGACATTTTTTTTTCGACTACGACTTTGATACCTACCTGCTTGATTGGACTGACCATGGAGATTGACTTCGGATCGATGCACGTTGGATCTTGACCTTGCCATTACTTTCCTACGACATTTTTTTTACTTCTTTGTTAGTGGTGGTTACTTGTCTACACCGTGACGACGAGCCATGCATGTCTTTTGACTATTTCTCTGACTCCCTCTATCACGGGTCCTTTTTCTTTTCTTTTTTTTTACTTGTCTCTTTGCACATAGTCTTTTGTTGCACATGATGTCGACATGGACTTGATGAAATGTCTGTAATACCGCATATTGTTGTACTCTTGTATGCGTAGCATCTGGGCGATTATTGGATACTAGACATTGGACTACAAGATCTGTTCATGTCTTGGATAACGGACCATTGACAAAAAAGACGAAAGAAGCAAAAAGAAGAAACAAGAAAGAAAAACAAAGGATAACAGGGTGGAATCTACCACTGTTCATTCAATCAAAGTCGTCGTCGTCGAGTCCTTTTGTCCAAGATTATTTTGATGATCCAAAAGACCAGAAGCTTCTTCGTCATCTCGAGAAATGTTACACAAAAATTATGTCATGTTGAAACTGCAGTATTAAGAAATAGATTATATAAGCACAAAACTTTGAAATGCATTAAAACCATTGAAACATTAAAGAATGAAGAAGACTTGAAAGCTATAAACAAACGTAGACAAACACAAGACAGACACAAAAAAATCAAGACAATATAACTCCCCCATGACACACCAAAAACACCATCCAAAAAACTATATAAGCGTGATTTCGACTCCTGGGTACTAATAGCGATGCGCAATCATTGGAGGGAAATCATTAGGCGGCTGCATTCCGACGCCTGGACCGGGAACAGTAGGTGGACTCGGGCCGTGCTTGGTAGTCCGGATGTGACGTTCAAGTTGATCCTTACGGCCGAAACCTTCGACATTCTTGCATCCGGCTACAGGGCACTTGTACATTTTGAAATGTTTCTTGAGATGGGTACTACAGTGAATACAGGGTTAGTCACTATGATATTTCAAGTAGAATGAAGTGAGAAGACGTACCGGAAGTCACTATTACGTTCAAAGAGTCGAAGTTTGCCGTCGGGGTCTAAACCACCCTTATCACAGCGATCACCGAGAGGACAATAGTGCTGACCAACACCACGATGTTGCGGTTGGCTGAGAATCTGGCGGATACGGTTCTCATCTGCGTGGGTTATGCCTTCGTCTAGTTGGTCAATGGAGGTTACAGAGGGAGGAGTTAATCCCATGGTATACATGGACGCATCGGCGGTGGCATATGACGAAACGGAGGGCTGCGATGTATATTGGGGTTGGGGCTGTTGCTGGGATTGGATTTGAGGGGGGGCTTGTTGTTGGGTTGGTTGGTAGGCGCGCGTGGGGATTACGGGGTCACGACGGGTGGGAGGGGTGTTGGTCGGGGGGAGACGGTGTTGGCTGTGGTGCGGTTGGGTGGCGCTGTGGTCGTAGGGGGAGTTCATGGTGAGACGGGCCTGGGAATGAGATTGTTGTTGGTGGTGTTGTTGATGGTGTTGCTGTTGGTGATGTTGGGGTTGGGAAGGGGGGTTGTCAGACTTGGTCCAGTCGTTCCGAAGAGACTCGGCGGTGGCGCGAAGAGCGGAAGTGATGTTTCTATTCTGTGTTAGAAGATGGATGGATTGGTGTAGAATTGAATGAATGACTTACTTGAGCGACTCATGCTTCTGGGTAAGATATAACGCATATCCAAAATTGTTGCTATCCCTCCACTGTTGTTGCTGCTGCTGCTGTTGCTGTTGCGCCTGATGTAACTGATACAATAGCTGATTGTTATTCACCAAGCGATCAGCTACATCGGCAAGCATTTCACTACACTTGACGACATACTCGCCAACATCAGCAAAGAGGTCATCCTGTTCAGGCCACGCGGAATTAAACGGGGTGACCTCTGCCAAAACAGTCTGCACGAGCGTGGCAAGCTGTTGATTCGACAAGCCAAAGGGCGTAGTGAAGGGGGTGCGAAGAGCCGGAGCACTCCGGTCAGCTTGATGAGTGGAGGGAGCGAACATGGATGGCGAAACAAAGGAAAAGTTGTAGATGTTGTGTTAAGAGTAAGGGTGTTTTTGGAAACTTGGAACGGATGGGGGGACCGGACTTCAGGTGCCGATAATATACCGGAACAGGAGACGGGGGTCCCGGAATGACAAGATGGTGCAAACGGGGACGGAAGCGGGATGCATACAGTGCTGTGATTGGAGTTACAGCGAGAGAGGCACCGGCTTAGTTGGCACAGTACATGCTACGCTGGGTAGAAGAAGAAGAAAGAAGAAAAGACGGAACGGAAGGTGGAGAGACGGAAGAGGAAAGGGAGGGGATTTGGAGGAGGGAAAGAGAAGACGTATGTAAGTGAGTTGAGTTGAGTGATGAAGAAGGGAAGGATATTGGTGGCGTATGAAGTTTCCGCTGATGGATGGGATAACGGGAAGATAAAAGAAAAAAAGAAGAAGGAGGGAAGACAAAAGATTTGAAGAAAGTGAAGATGTTTTCTACCAAAGAGGAGACAAGACCAAAAGACTTGAGAGAAGAAAAACCAGAAAAAGAAGAAAGAAGTTCACGAGAAAGACTGGGTGTCAATGGGACCTAGAATGGGGGGGAAAACCGTCTGTTTTTGAACAAACGGGGAATCGTGAGAAGGGTCTTTGACTTTTTTTTTCTTTCTTTTTGGGTTTTTTTTCTTGCTGGACTGGGGGGAGGCGATATATAAGAAAAGAGAAAAGAAGGAAGGAAGAATGAACGAGGTAGGAAGGATTTTTGGGGACGAACGAATTAAAGGAAGTTTGTTTTTTTTTTTTTTTGTTTTTTTGGGGAGGAGGGAATAAGTCAGCTGGTGATGGAAGGATACAGGGGTTTTTGGGTTGGCTTTTTTTTTTGTTTTTTTATGGAGGAGAGTATAGAGATATCGGAAAGATGGGATTCTTTTTGAAGAGAATGTAGAGGGGACTTGAAAACGCGGAAATATCCGATTCATGGACCTCCAATTTTCTTGCTTTACCTTTACGAAACTATTCTTCTGTTATATCCAGTGGGCGTTATCTACTACTATTACAAAGGCGTCTGAAATTGACGGGGACAGGGCATGATGAAATGGGATGTGCGTGTCTGATTTGGGACTTGTTTTTCGTGTAGTATACATACCATACATTTCCTTAGAAAACCAAGATAGACTTTTTGAAGATATCACGATAGTTTAACTTGTCCACCTACTTTTCTCTATCATTCTTTCCATCTTCTACAATTCTCTCTATATCGAGAAAAGAGAAAACAGGGGCATTCAAAAAGCTACAACACAAACCCAGACCAAAAAAGAAGCCCAAGAAAAAAAAAACATCACCGTCCTCAATTCTCGTCTCCAAAAAACCCTCTTAAGAAACCGGGCAACATCTTCTTTTCTCTTTTTTTCCTGCCTCCTCCCCCAACATTGCGATAACGGCCCATGCTCTTTTTTTTTACTTTTCTTTTTCTTTCTCAATGAACTATAATATGGACAAGGAGGGACGGGCCTCGAGACGACCAACCGATAGTACTAGGGACTTCCTATTGAGTAGGTGACGAACGGGGTTCAGGGCGTTCTTTGGCGAGAAAGTCTAGACCGTGGCCTGGATTCCTGGAATTGGTGGACGAGAACATGGCTGTGGATCACGTGGTTAAGCTGTTATTTGACCAAGTTTTAGGTGATACGATACATCTATCTGTCACTAAAACATTCTACTGTATCTATCTAGTGAAATGTCTTGTCATCCAATCCAACTAACAAAAACAAACTTGACCTCCTCGTCTCTTAATCACTAAAAGGAAGCTTCCACGGGCCTTCCGTCGTCTCGCTTTTCCATCACTACTCACATAACATCCTATTTTCCGATTCCCAAACATATAATTTTCAACAGCCCACGACCCAGCCTACTGGCATCAGCACCCCCTCTTTTCTCCTTAACCCCTCGGTCCTCGGCCGCTTTTCCCATTTCGTCCCGGAGATGCACCTTTGCCCCGCCTGTCTGTCTGTCTGTCCAGCTGTCTGGCTGGCTGTCTCTCTGCCCGACACTACAGAACTCAATGTTTCCTGTCATCAACCCATCCGTTCAAGTCCAGTGTAACTGTAACCCTCGTACATAGTCTTCTCATTTCCATGCACGTCTTCTTTTTTTCTCTTTTACTTACTTGCTTGTTCATATTATGTACACTTGACAACTTGTTCTCTCTTCTTCCAACAACCCAAAGAAAAAAAAAAAAATTACCCACCAAACTAACCAAAAAAAAAATCCATCCATCATGTGACGCTGACCTCCATATCCACGCCATGTGAGCAAAATAAAACCCATATTCAAATCATCGTGGCCATTGGAGAAAACTATGCATTCCCAGGATCTGGGGTCCAATCTGGTGGAAACATGACCCCAGAAACCCTGTATCTATGGACCACCTGCACCCGACCGACACCTCGCTCGACAGTTCAAATCAGTTCACTTCACCGGCGCTTTTACACTCTGGCGGGTCTCGTAACCATAACCAGTCCAATCCAGCCCAAAAGAAACCCAACAAATCTATATTCGTTATCGCCCAAACATATCCTGTATTCGTTAATTTTTCTTCGTTTTTTTGATTTCTTTTTACGGGGTGGGAATCTTCTGTGCCTCAATACTCAGCCCCTCAGAATAACTCGCCCGGCCTCGTCCAACAGCATATCCCTCCCTAAACCATCTTCCTAATCGAGCCAAATCGGGTCCTTCGCTTCCGTACAACTTACTTACTTCACTTACTCACTCAATCACTCATGGCATTGTTCTTGTTCATTCCACCATTTCTCCGTCTCCCCCAAAATCCGTGCCTTTGAACCCTTCACCAAACTTGCCGATCTTACAACTCCCTCCTCCCCTCTTTTTTTTCTCTTTCACAGTTTGTCCCACCAGCCCTGCCAACCAACAAAAGGAAAAAAAAAACATTTCCATCTACATATGTAGTCAGCCTTCCGTCTTCTCCTCTCTCCATGTCATGTCTTGCCTTTCTTCCTTCTCTCCTTTTTCCTACTACTAACCATATCGAGGTCCGTGTAAACTAGCCTTGATGCCCCTGCTGACACTGTAACAAAGTCTGATTCCATTCACTGATTCATTGCATTGTCTCCCTATCTCTGAATTCCAGACCACTCAAATCATCTGCAACCTTTGAAAAGGGCCGTCCGCAAACTTGAAGAAGATGTGCACCAGGGTTCATACCAATAACGCAATACTCCCAAGAGAAAACAACAGAGAGAAAAAAAGAAAAAAGCTTACAATAACTACACAAACACAAACAAGGGTCTTCACCTTGTTTATCGGTCCATCGGCCTTGTCCTAACCTTGTAAAAATCAAAACCCCTCGGTCCCAGCCGGGCCACGTCGTCAATTTTTTCTGCCAAATATTGTTACAACCCTACTACAAACATGTCGTCTGGCGCGCCTTCCTAGAAAGTTCTCGACTCGAGGACTCGGACACGTGGGGTCACTGCCATTCTTCTGCACTTGCCTTGTCTTGTCCACGTCTTAGACTCTTCCTTGGACACCTCGTTGTCTCCTTTGAGCCTCGCATTAGGAGCATTAGCCGGAATTTCAAACTACAATCCTCCTTTTTTTTTTCCTTCTTCTTTACGACCCTTAACCGCACTAGAAACCCTAGCGTGTGTGACACAACAATTTTAGATTTGTAGCATTGATTTCCAATATCAGAGTGTCAGAGACCTGCCTCATGGATAAGCCTTTATAACCGGCTATTTAGACTGGAGTTATCTCTCCTTTCTTCTTCAGCCCCCACCGCTCCATCCAATCATCCCGCTTGATTGTTTTAGCTCTCTTTCCCCCTAGTCAGTCACCCAGAGGTCCAGAACACGCGCGCCAGGAGAAAAGAGACAAGAAAAGACACTGTGGCCTAGGCCATGGCCGATTTTCTCTTTCCCTTCAGGGATGAACTTAGGGCGATCGGACTTGTCAACTGACGACGTGGAGAAAGAGAGACAACGATCGCGGCTTTGAGAGGCGAGAAAGGAAGGGGGTTTAGAGAATTCCTTTTTTTAACTTGGCTTGAGAAGAGAATAGAAAATGGGAAAACTATGGCGAATGTATGTAAGAATCTGAAGGAGGGGGAGGGGGAGGGGGGGAAGACCTAGAGCCGGATTTTCATCTTTTGTCTTGCATTGCGTCTGATGGCCTGCTACTTTGGGATCGCTTTTTTGGGGGTGGGTCGGGGCGGAGATAATGGGCGCTGTTCATTCCTGAGTCAGCTGGTCGAGTGACGCCTGGGCTTTCCCATTGCGGATATATTTTGTTACAATGTTTATGCTTTATGAGTGACTTTGTGAGTGTATCCCAATCGTTTCGAGTTTTAGCCGGGCGTTTCGTCGGCGTCGGCGTCGGTGGACTGACGCGGCTTGTAATATGACTTCCCATAGCTCTGGCCATTGTCAAATCACACCGGACATTTGACAGCTTCGCTTAGCAACTATGTTGCATCCATGACATTGTATCCAATTCAGCCTGTAATCACCCTTTCGGTATATCACAACCGCCCTACCGACTCACCTGAAGGATCCAACAACAACAATCAACCCATCTCATGTTGTTACAACAAGACAAGTCTTTGTATGCAACAGCCCGGCAAGTGGCAACGCCGTGACCATGTTACACCGCTCCTAGACATCCGCTTCCGTCCGTCGGTTCCTGGCTACTGGCACCGGAGCGTCCGCAGTTATCCGCTTCTTCTTGTCATGCCGTATGTTTGTGTGGATGGCCGGGATATAGGTGGAGGTTAATGGAGTGTTCTTCGCCTGTTGCTGGGGAGGACGGCCGATGCAACTTGGCGATTTTGTTAGAGAGAGAGACTCATGGGACTGTGTTACCAGTCTGGAGGATATAAAGATGGTGCTATGGACTTGAGATATAATCAACTAGTTAGAGTAGATCCAGACATTAATCTATATCATCAACTGCATCATGATCAAGTCCATTTCTTTGTTAACAGCTCTTTCCGCCCTTAGTACGGCTCTTCCACCCCCCGAGACCCGGAGTGTCTCCCGCCTCGGTACCGAAGTTAACTCAAACATTCCCGGTCTACAAGTCCACCAGTTAACAGCCAACTCACCCGCAAGCAATGACACTCTGGCCACCCATACCCAACGGCTAACATCTCTCGGAAAATTCCAAACTGGCCGCTCCGCAGCTCACATCTCCAGTTTGCTCCGTCAGCGAGTTCCTTCGACTCCCGGTCGCCGTGGGTTATCCCCAATGTCCAACATATCAGCTATCGATACCATGTCCACGCAGTATTCTGTTAATGTGGAGTGGGCGGGACAGTCGGTTTCTTTGCTTTTTGATACCGGAAGTGCCGACACGTGGGCAGTGACGAAGAATTTCACTTGTCGTGCGGCTTCAGGGGCGGCCACGGATGAAAGGAAGTGTCTTTGGGGTCCCAACTTTGTTGATGAGGTAGATGATGAAGAGGAATTGCACTTTGCAACCAAGTATGGTTCGGGAGAGAAGGTTTCGGGACCTATGGGGAAGGTTAATATCACAGTAGCTGGACTCACTGTTGTTGACCAGATGGTAGGCTTGGCGAATGATACCTATTGGTACGGAAACAACCAAACCAATGGCCTTATAGGTATGGCCTACCCGGCACTTACAAGTGGCTACGATGGTTATGGTAGTAGCGGTGAGAGTACTTTACGTACAACGTACCAACCAATCTTCAGTTCCATGGTCAGCCAAGGAATCATCCAACCGGTGTTTGCAGTGGCCCTGGAGAAGAGCTCTGGCGGGGGTGTCATTGGGTGGGGAGGTTTGCCATCTATTGATTGGCAGCCACAGGTTATTGCGGAGACTGACATTTTGATTGTATGCTGAGAGTTACACTCCAAGTTTCACTTGTACTAACGCACCGTAGGCCAGTGTATCCAACTTCCCCGATGCCAGTTCGGAATATACGTTCTATACAATTATTACCGACGGCATCCAATATGGACAGACAACCGACACCCGCAGATATCTTTACATCGTTGATACTGGAACCACGCTTATGTATCTCCCACCGAGTAAGTTTTCCTTTTAAGCACTAGTTTCCACAGTACCTCACTAACCCAGTCCACTCCAGCACTTGCCGAGGCAATCTCTAACTCCTTCGACCCTCCCGCGGCTTATCTCTATCAATACGGAGCCTACTTTGTTCCTTGTGACGCCCAGCCTCCTCGTGTTGCTATCATCATTGGGGGTGTTAAGGTTTGGTTAAACCCGGCTGATTTGATTTATCCCGAGTTCAAAGACCCTGCTACTGGGTATTGTGCCATTGGCATTACTAGTGGTGGCGACGGCCCGTATATCCTTGGCGATGTCTTCCTACAGAGTGTCATGGCCGTCTTTGATATTGGAGCCGCCAAGATGAGGTTCCACGGGAAACACCGTTAAGACCTGTGCAACGTGTGAGATAAGATACTCGTATCTTATCTTGGGATGACTTGATTTTGATTTCAGTGTGTTTTCTGTTGGTTACAGTTGAGTAATGTTGTTTGGGCTTCTTGTGGGGGGTTAGTGAGCTTTCTATATCTTGTTTAATATCCTATTTCAAATAGTATCAAAGTGTCACATATATTGAGTCGTGTTCGTCATCACGGACTTCAGCCAGTCATGTAAACCCTACTATACCCATAACCCTTGCATTGACCAGGTCTTGGACCTACCATTCTCGTGACTTGTTTTCTTGTGCAAGCTCTACCTATAAATGAACTCAGATAATCAACCCCGCAAAGCTAAAATTAACCTTTGTCCTTTAACGCGACTTCATTCGTCATCTGCATCCCGACCCCCGCAATTCTCTCGGCATTGTCTCCCCACACATTATTATCCGCTTTTACCTGCCTTGTTGAGTTCTCGACAAAAACCACACAACGACACCTTATCTGGCTTCTCCAACAACGACCACATACAATGCCCTACGGAGTATCAGCAGGAGGAGGCAAGCTCGCCCAGGCTCGTGGCCGTGCCCGAGCGGATACCTGGTCTATCAGTAATGTAAGTCACGACACCCGTTTATCCTCACGCTTCTCACCTTCTCAACCGCTTGGATACATGGCTGCATGAGCTGCTCCTCGCATGTAACACATAATGTACCCCCTGGCTTTTCAACATTCTCGGTATTTATATGGAGATATACCCTTGGCTTGAAAGCCGCTTCGGTTAGTCTACACCGGGCGCGGTTGTTCGAGGTGGAAAGATGAGACAATATCAACAAGGACTGGACCCAGACATGTCCGTTGAGCCGCAATCTAGTAGTCTAGGATCAGCGGTTTCTTTGGCAGATTCCCTTCCCCAGGTCTTCGTCAGCAGCATATCCACCAACATGTGCACTCGCTTCTGTCCAATGCAACATTGTCGGACCACTTTCAGCCTGTTGCAGATGATTTCCATGGTCCTGGCGGCACGTTGTTTTTCTGGAACATGAGTGGTCAAGTGACTCTGTCACATGGCCAAACTTCATACATACAGTACGAAACGCAACATGTTGAAATTCCCCGCCCCTAAAACTTACCGACCGGTAACCAAAGTCTGGTTACAACCCGGCCTATTAGGGTGCATTGTACCTCACGACTGCCAATCTCACTTTCGGTTGGTCGCGTGACGTTCTACTGGACTAGTATTCTTTGCTATGATCCGACACTGGGCAAACAGTTTGTCTACGGAGGATGCCACAGGTGAAAACCAGGAAACTGTTGTGCTCTTATTGTATCCTCCTAGTCTTGCGCTCTGTCTAATAACCGGGGGTCGTCGGGACAATCCGGGATGTTGTCTTCAACTAGACAAACGATTGGCTCCCTACTTCTCCGCTGTTTTCTCCCCCGGGTACATCTCAGCCTTTGTTGTCTCCTTTTTGGCATTTCCATGTGTCTTTGGTTACGCACTCAGTCGACTGTCGTGTGATGAAGACCAAGCATCGTGACCTTCTTGGTGGGGAAGCCCCGCAAAAGAAGACAAATCCCAAAGCGAAAAAAAGAAAAAAACGTCAGACCAGAGTCTTTTTGTATGTGTGTGTCACTACAGTGCACAAACATGAGCGTAGCCGTAGTTTCGGCACCGCTCCCTTCCGTTGCTCCACTTCCCCGGGCCAACGGCGTTCTTGAGCTTTTGAGCCCTTGACTGGCAGGGATAGCTTTTGTGATAGAAAAGTCGTTTGTGCTTCTTTTGTGAGACCGGGGTTCAACTGAGTGCCTGATTTTGCGGAGATGTGGGGAGATGGCGCCGCGACTCCAGACGTGTGGCTTGGATTTTGCGAAGTATTGCTGAATATCTGAAGATGTGGTGGTAGCTAGATTCGTTTCACAGACCTTTTTGATCGATTTGTTGGATTAGTCTTTTTGCTTTGTAAGAATTTTCCAAGTGGAATTCCACAACTTGTATACACATATAGATCCTAGACCGTACAAAGTAGCTCGGCTCGGGATTGACAAGCAACGGCGATTTGGCTTTGTTCCGCAATTAGTAAATAGCGTGATTGTCTGGCTAGTTTGTCAAAAAAAGCTTACGGCTGTCGAATTTGCCAAGGACTTCTGTGGCTTGATCGTGGTTGGGGGCCACATACATACAACTTATTGTACATATGTACATACGGGTGTCTGGTTGTCCTGAGATTTGAGGCCCGGTGAAGTCTCGGTTGGCGTTCAAGAACAGGAGTCAGGCCAGGAAACTCCTCGTGACTTGAAAAAAGATTCAACAGTGATCTCGGCTGGACAGCTGTACTGTGGGTCTCAATGGTCACCGGTATAGTACTGGAATATCAACCCACTTGGTTTCCTATCTAGACATTCAAAAGGTCCGGATCGGCTTCCCGTATTTGCATGGCTTTTCAGGGCAGGCCCAGGCTTTTGCTGCCGTAAATGGAAAGCCCGTGTCCTCTTGGTTCGTGGGGATGCTTGTTTTCCGTTGCTCTGCTCAACCCTCCTCCAATCCCACAAAGACCGGTTTTCTGTGTATTGTTTCCCTTGTCGAGCGGTTCCTTGCCCACCCGCCACAACCAGGGGTGTGTCATGTGATCTTGTGCAGCATCAAGACCACTATAGATATTCTACACACATATAACAGTAATGTGCCGGTCTTTGCTCCTTGCGCCGGAACTCCTTCTTGCTCGCCAGCTCAACACCCCTTGCTTTGTCTTGTTTCTGTCATTGCTTCCGTGATATCCGCACCAGCTTCTAGTTTGATCGGTCGTCTTTACAGTCCAATTCTTCGATATAAACTAGGAACCCCCACATGTTATTATCGGATCTTTACATGTCCCAATCCTTTTCTTCTTGAACAACCGTCATTCTATCTATTCCCCGCAGAATCTGCCACTACACTTCTGGCCGCTTGTAGTACATATAGCCGTGTGTCAAGCTCCTTTAAGCATTTCATTACATACTTCACCTTTTCCAGGGCCGTGCTCTACTTTGCCCCATACAATCAAGCTGCGCCGTTGCCGACCCCCAATTTCGCGCCAGAGAGTCTTCACGTACTCCAGTATATTGTTCTATTCCGGTTCTATCCTTCTTCTATCTTGATTCCACCCAAATTCTAGACGCTCCATTTCTGCACATATTCCTCTTTTGCTCCATTACTGTCTGCCGCACTTTACCGAGCATAAAACTTATTCCTCGGCCGTTTAATCCTTTTTCCTGGAGATCTTGATGCTACGCTGTGAGACCCAAGACACCCTGTTGTGCCGCCCCTAGCAATCCGCCGCCCACCAACGCCTATAGAAAACGATTCAGCCGTAGTTTGGTTACTAGTTTTCTTCTTGTCGCCAATTCACTTCTTTCTTGAAATCTTGAATATTTACTCCCAAATACAAAGAAACGACAGACGAGAAACTGCTCCACCTATTGCATCCTTTATACCAAGACATATCCGAGCGACCGAAGCCCAATTCCTTGCTGCCACTTTTACCCGTTTCGACCATTTACTCTACACACATACACACACTTAACACCAGCCTAAGCCATGGCATTGTCTCCTAACCGTCGCCGCGTGGGCGTACAGGCCGAAGATGCTCGCATTTGCGTAGTAATGGTGGGACTTCCTGCTAGAGGAAAAAGCTTTATTGCCCAGAAAGGTGAGTCTCTTAAGCTGGGAGGTTCTAGAAATAATGTCTCCTAACTAACCGTGCCACACCCGAATTTCAGCCCAGAGATACCTTCAATGGCTCTCAATTACCGCCCAAGTATTCAATGTTGGCAGCTATCGCCGTAAAGATGCACCACAACCTACAGCCGACTTTTTCGATACGAACAATAAAGAGGGAGAGCGGATGCGCCGTGAGGCCGCTGAGGCCGCTGTCGCCGACATGCTTAAGTGGTTTAAGTCGGGTGGTGTAGTAGGCATTCTTGACGCCACCAACTCAACCAAAGACCGCCGCAAGTGGATCTACGATGTTTGCACCGCTGAAGGAGTTGAGGTTATTTTTGTTGAGAGCAAATGCGACGACGAAGATCTCATTATGCACAACATTCGCGATGTTAAGGCGACTAGCCCAGATTACCAGGGACAAGATCCCGAAGAGGCTGCGCTTGATTTCAGAAATCGTATTCGCATGTACGAAAATGTGTACAAATCAGTAGATGACGACGGCGACGAGAGCGAGTACACATATCTGAAGCTCATGAATGTGAGCAAGCAGGTGATCATCAACCGCATTCAGGACTACCTCCAAAGTCGCATTGTCTACTACCTCATGAATTTGCACATTCGGCCGCGGTCTGTTTGGTTGTCGAGAGTATGTTTTGACGTTATTTGAGTTTTGATGGACAAGTTTGGTAACTAACAAGGTTGTAGCACGGCGAGTCTATGTATAACCTCGATGGTCGTATTGGAGGCGATGCTTTGCTTTCGCAGCGCGGTGAACAGTACGCGCAAAAGCTTCCAGATCTCGTTCTCAAATCAGTAGGGGTAGGTTTTATCTTGGTAAAAAGTCATAGGGAACTTTGACTAACATGTGATTCAGGACGGCCGCCCATTAACGGTCTGGACATCGACTTTGAAACGCACCATCGCCACTGCTCGGTTCCTCCCGGGTAACTACAACCAGCTTCAATGGAAGGCATTGGATGAACTCGATGCGGGTGTTTGTGATGGTTTGACATACCAGGAGATCAAGGACAAGTACCCTGAAGATTTCGCGGCTCGTGATGAAGACAAGTATAACTACCGGTACCGTGGTGGCGAGTCATATCGCGACGTGGTAATTCGTCTGGAACCTATTATCATGGAGTTGGAGCGTGGTGAGGATATCCTTATTGTCACCCACCAGGCAGTTCTTCGTTGCATCTACGCCTACTTTATGAAGGAGGACCATGAGAAGAGCCCATGGATGAACGTTCCTTTACACACTTTGATTAAGCTCACACCAAGAGCGTATGGTACAGAAGAAGTTCGTTACGAGGCGCATATTCCGGCAGTCAGCACATGGAGAGGCAAGGGTAGCACGGCGAAGCATGAAGACCCGACACCGGAAAAGATTTAAGAGGTGCGGACTTCTTTTTAGAAGGGATTTTTGGGTCTGCTTTTTTTGTTCTACGGTCGGGATAGGAAAATTCGGCGAGAGCAGTTTGTTCCAGAAGCGGAGATGATAGAGGATGCGGAAGTCGATAGCCGTTTTTACGGCTTGGTGGTTGTACCATTACTTGTTTTACTTGTTGTTTTTCTACCATGCATTGGTGTTTGTAGTCTTCTCCGGACCCAGGTCGGAGTTTGTTCATTATCCTGGCGGTTTGCAGTGTGCACTAGTCGCGGGATATACTGTTTAATAAGACAATGATGTTAGCCACAGATTGAACTCATGATGATAGTGACGCCACGATTAACCCCACCTTGAACGCCACATGAACTCACAGTGGTTATATACAGTGTGCGATCTCCTGCTGCACAGTGACGTTTTGCGAAGGATTTTCTTATGATAAGATAAGAGTGTAGACAAAAAAAAGTTGTCGTCTTGGGCTATTTTTCTATTGGGAGGAAATACTATAGGGAGATTTTGCGCATCGTGAAGATTTTCTTTTTAGCGATTTTTTTTGTTTCTATTGGGACTTTACTTTATTGTCTATATTCTAGACAGAGTCTTTTATTGTCTATATTCTAGACAGAGTCTTTTATCGTCTATATCACCGGTTCTTAATTTATACCCTTTCCCTCGACACCCTCCGAGAACCAGTATTCGTTCCGTTACCGTTCATAATGGGCTCCAAGGTTAAGGCCGCGAAGCCTTCCAAGGTCTCCCGGACCAAGACCGCCGAGGTCGCCGAGAAGAAGGATGTTATCACCAAGAGCGAGACCAAGGAGAAGCGCAAGCGGGCGGTGAAGGATGTTGAACCTGAGTCTGAATCTGAAGAGGAGGAAGACGAGAACGATGAGGATGCTGAGGAGGATAAGCAGGAGGAAGAAGACGAGGACACTGAGGAACCCGCCCAGCCTGTCGACCCCGTTTTACCTAATAACCATCTCACCCTCCCATCCACCAGCGAAACCACCGCTACCAAATTCTCCGATCTCAACCTCTCGGCCAAGACCCAACAGGCCCTCACCACCATGGGTCTCACCGACATGCGCGAGATCCAAAAGCGCACTATCCCCCCTCTCCTCACCGGTCGTGACGTCCTCGGTGCTGCCAAGACCGGCTCCGGAAAGACCCTTGCTTTCTTGATCCCCGCCGTCGAAACCCTCTACTCCCTCAAGTTCAAGCCGCGTAACGGTACCGGCGTCATTGTCGTCTCGCCTACGCGTGAGTTGGCCCTGCAGATCTTCGGTGTGGCGAGGGAGTTGATGGAGAATCACTCGCAGACCTGCGGGATTGTCATTGGTGGAGCGAATAGAAGGGCTGAGGCTGATAAGTTAGCCAAGGGCGTGAACCTTCTGATTGCCACGCCTGGCCGTCTTCTCGACCATCTCCAAAACACCCCCTTCGTGTTCAAGAACCTTAAGTCCCTTATCATCGATGAAGCCGACCGTATCCTGGAAATCGGGTTCGAAGATGAAATGCGTCAAATCATTAAGATCCTCCCCAAGGAAGACCGCCAATCCATGCTCTTCTCCGCCACGCAAACCACCAAAGTCGACGACCTCGCACGCATGTCTCTCCGCCCTGGCCCTCTGTACATCAACGTGGACGAAGAAAAGAAATTCAGTACCGCCGATGGTCTTGAACAAGGGTATCTAGTATGTGACGCCGACAAGCGGTTCCTCCTACTCTTCAGTTTCCTCAAGTTGAACATGAAGAAGAAAATCATTGTATTTTTCTCTTCGTGCGCTTGTGTTTCCTACCACGCTGAACTTCTCAACTTCATCGACATTCCCGTTCTCGCTCTGCACGGAAAACAGAAACAGCAGAAACGTACAAACACCTTCTTTGAGTTCTGCAACGCTAAACAGGGAACTTTAATCTGTACCGATGTTGCCGCTCGTGGTCTTGATATCCCCGCCGTTGACTGGATTGTCCAGTTCGACCCCCCGGATGACCCGCGTGACTACATCCACCGTGTTGGTCGTACTGCGCGGTCTAACGCTAACGGTCGCTCACTTCTTTTCCTTCAGCCTTCCGAGGTTGGTTTCTTGACGCACTTGAAGGCGGCGAGAGTTCCGATTGTGGAGTTTGAGTTCCCGGCTAAGAAGATTATTAACGTGCAGAGTCAGCTGGAGAAGTTGATTTCGCAAAACTACTATCTTAATAAGAGTGCCAAGGATGGCTACCGGGCGTATCTGCATGCTTATGCTTCGCATTCGTTGCGGACTGTGTTTGATATTAACAAGTTGGATTTGGTCAAGGTAGCGAAGAGTTTCTGCTTCACTACGCCGCCGAGAGTGGATGTCACTGTGGGCGCGAGTATGAAGAATACCGCACGGAGAGCATATGGCAGCCAGCCGCAACAGCGGAAGAAGGCCCGGCGGTAGACGGTGTGCGGGATAGACGGCTACATGTAATAGTTTTGATTGTTTAGTTATGGTTTACAAAAGGAATATACACACATCTTGATATACATTTAAGTTTATAATTTCATGCTCATTAAGTCAAAACAAACCCGTACAATCTAGACCGGAACCGCACATGCCAGTGTTAATGGCAAACTCCGACAACCTGTCATGGTATATAAACCTCTCTAGTTACTGGGGTTGGATCAAAAACCGTATTGTACCGCAGAAGGACCTGTAAATTGTCAGGATTTGGTTCTCTTCGTCGAAAAGTTTGATCCCCGTCTTCCCGGGGAAGTGTATTGCCAAACGAATCATGCTCACCATATACAAATGTTCTTGCATGAGGCCCCTCTGTCCGTGCAATGATAGTTCTTGCAATTTCAGGGTTTAGTGCAACAAAGACTTGAACAAATGTCTCGAGTTGTGGATGATCTTTACAGGCATCCGAGAGGATATAACACCAAGTCTGTGTAGTGATAGGCTTGGCGGTTACCGATCGAATTCTGCTGTGAAGAGGCGTGTGTTCAAATTTGTGGAAAGCCGTTAAGAGAAAACCGAGAAGGCGGGGAGGGGGAAAGAACAGCGATAGGTCTTGTGGTATATTTGCCATTGTAGCCCCATTGCCGGCAGCAGATTCCACACTAGCAGTATCAGATCCAGCGTTTGTGCTATTGGTGTTTGGTGCACGCTCATATTCTTCCAAATATGATCCCAGCGGGTTGTCGAGAATCTCCGGGTCGGGAAGAGGGAAGCGCCAGCCCATATATGCCATCATAGGAGGAAGAATATCGGGATTGCGAGGGTCCATAATGCGCGGACCATGATTCAATACATGGTCATAGTTCTGACGTATAGCATCTAGCAAATGAACCCGGAAACGAAGTCGAGTTTCCCCGAGGCTTTCAAGTGGGGGTGCCCGATGGCCATTACGACCAAGAGGTACATTCTCGGGGCCTGCTCGTTCGTGTGCTGAAGTCGGGAACATGGGATGTTGAATCTGCCGGGCTAATCTAGACATGTCTAAATCGACCAGACTTCTCGGCATATCTGGAGTTTCCATGAACATTTGCTCTAACCCTCTAGTAACACCGCGGATGGCACTGGTGAAGTCATCATCGACGACGTTGGGGTCCCGTCTTACTACCGCAATTGCCCGCAGAAGACGAGCATTGTCCAGAGGGATACTGGAAGCAGGAGGTGTCCGTGGATTACCTTGGGTGATACGCATGTGACGTGCCTCATTCCGCAAGTTTCCGGAGTGTCTGATTCTTGTGGATGTTTGATCACTGTAGATGGGTGCAACAGTCGCAACATGATCGGGGACGTCGCCAAAAATGGTCCTGTAGAGGGCAGAGCGATTCGATGCACTCCCAAGAATGGCCGGATCTAATGGCCGAACAACCTGGCGTTTAGCCAACCGTTCACGCTCTAATTGGATCAGCCAAATGTCAACCTGGGCCGAAGTCAGGCGGGCCATTTCAGTGCCGGGTGCACTGTTGATTTAGTGTTAGCACATAACTGTGTAGGGCTTTGTGCAACAACAAATTTGTCCATGAAAGACATGGATGAAAGTCGTATTGTAGGTCACGCAATAAAGCTTAGACGCTAGATGGGGAAACTTACGGAAGGCCCATTTTGATTATTGCCGAAGGCGAGAGGGGCAATGATAGTCGCGGCGGATTGGTTGGATGACAGGCCCGAAGGAACAACAAAGCTGGATTGTGTATGGTATGGATTTAGCGATACTTCCAACTCTAAAACCGGACGAAAGAAAATGAATTGCCGACAGGAAGGAAACAGATGAAGACTCAGCTCTCTAAATCTCAACAATAGAATGTGAGATACTGTAATATATACTGGGAGACGAGAACCATCAAAGGGAACTGTTGGGCTATTATTTTTGTACGCTTTCGTTCAGGCTACAAAACTAGGTCATTGATTGGCTCAGGCACAATCAGGCTAAGTGGGGTTTAGGAAATGTGAGAATTTAACAAACAAAGGAGAATGAACAAGAGAAACAAGGCGGCTATGTTGATTCAAAGGAAGAGGGATTCAAAGAAGAGGGATACAAATAGAAGAACACTCCGCCTGTTAGCACATTAGAAAGAACCAACAAGGTTGAGTTTAATATTAAGAAAGTACAACAAGAATGCAGCTACGGTTTATTTAGGCAAGGGCAGGCATGTAGGCCAAAATAATGGGCCAAAGGGAAGTTGTCACCAACCCATCAAAGAATCTGCACAGAGGTAAACTGTAAACACAAAATCTACCAACATTTCTAATATGCATGTGAGATGTAAGAACTGCATTTTGCCTCTGTTATAAAAATCAATAGTACGGTACAGCCTCGAGCATAGTTAGTTCATGTCCTTTGTATATCTCGAGCCTAATGTTTTGGCTAATTGAATACATGTTGGTTATCTGCTAACTTATGTATGACATCATACACCCAAATGGTAAACAGCTGAAGGCAGACTGGCATGACAGCTGAATCTACTTGTGGTAAGTTATATCCCACCCTGTAAGTTGTATCACTGATAACCTCACAGTGAGATGTGGCAAACCTTTGAACTGAACATAGGTATACATATAAACACGCTCACTTGATTAACAAGTTTGTCATACAGTTCAACCGGCTTTGCAAAATTTCAATTCATGATGAGCTCTTATATCTAATTAACGACGCCCTGCACCATAACAGCCCTGGTTGCACAATTGGTTAGTGCGTTGGACTTTTACGAGATCCGTAACAGGACATCCAAAGGTTGCGGGTTCGAGTCCCGCCTGGGGCGGTTATTCTTTTGTATCTTTTTGGTCTAACCGTCTCTGAACAGAGCCGCAAAGTCGTGTTTCCTTTTTGACGTGTTAGACAGTCCAGACCACCCGCATTCACTCATTTTTTGTCTCATTCACACCCACTGATAAATGTCATGATAGAAAAGTGGTGTGTGTTTTCTCCAAAGTGGTCTGTTTCTCAGGCAAAACAAGACTAGGTCCCTTGTTAAAGCGGGAAACCTACAAAATGCAACTCAAGTGCTCAGACACCCGCTCACCAAGGAAGGACCTCTCTCTCCAGCCAAAAAATACCAGCGCCTCTGGCGTGATTTTGGAGCATGGAACATAGTTGCGTATTTGACAATGTGTGTGTGTCAATGAGGCTGCATGTATTTGGAGTTATGAAATTGGAAATTAGGACCTGTGTGGTTATTTTTGCCCGGGCGGTTGCAGAAGGAGCGGGGAAGTGTGTGAAGATTGGAGAAAGACGACCGCCGATGGGCTGGGTTCGCGGCGATTACGGGGTTGTAGAGTAACATCGCCGAGCCAGGGATTGGTGGGATGGTAGGAGGCTTGTCTTTTTTGGAGTTGGCGTGGGGTTATACATGTGAAGATGTAGATTGATACTGGCTTCATCTTATGGGAGTTTCTGTGGTCTGATTGTATGTCCTTTGACAAGTTCTCGACAAGAACAGACGCGGGAAAATTCCTAATGTGAATGGCAGATGCCGCATCCGTCGGTGGAGAAATGAGGAAGCCTTTTCTAATGCGAACCCTAGCACCCATCTGTAGATACGAAATGAAACAACTTAACAAGTCGTTCGATTGAAGCCGAGCTACCCTGCGCCAAACAACTACTGGTAAACAGTAATGGCTGAGCACTTCAACAACACAATGACCTCTATTCAAAGTCCCCATGACGTTTCCATAAACGGTGGCCTGTCTTAAGCGCACCGTACGATTGACGGTCGATTCCCCACTATTCCTAGCTAACTTTGTGATACCTGGACATTTTTGTTGGAGTCACTATTTATGAAAAAAATAAATAAAAAGGTCAGAGTTCTTGAGCCGCGAATAAGAATAAGAAATCGCCGACTGACTTTTACCGTCAATTCAAGATTTCTTTCCTTTAATCTTCTTGAACTCTTTTCACTTTCTGATTGTCTTCAAACATTATACACCCACGAACTCTTCACATAACTACGTATCAGATCTCTTCTGACCAAATTCTCACAGAATTCTCACATTCTACTTACCCCTCACTCGCAATCACACTTCACAATGGCCGGCAGAGCACAAACTATCCGCCTCGGCCTCTCGCGCATGGAACGTCTCTACGACGCCAAACTCCAACCATGGAAAGCCATCCACGTAGCCGGCACCAACGGCAAAGGTTCAATCTGCGCATACCTCTCCGAGCTCTGCAAATCCCACGATGTGCCCCACGGCCGCTTCACCTCTCCGTACGTCCACAACCCATGCGACTCAATCCTCATCAACGGGCGCGCCATTTCCCCAGCCGAGTACGCCGAGCATGAAAAGTACGTTCAGAGTCGCCCAGGATATAAGACGGATCCCCCTTCGCCTTTTGAGATGATGACGTTGGTGGCTTTCCGGGCTTTTGAAGAGAATAACGTGGGTTATGGTGTGGTGGAAACGGGAATGGGTGGCCGGTTAGACTCGACTAATGTCATGCGGAACAAGGCCGTGAACGTATTTTCCAGAATCGGCATGGACCATGATAAGTTCCTTGGGACAAACCTCCTTGTGATCGCCGAAGAAAAAGCCGGCATCATTACCACCCCGGGTGTTCCCTGTGTAGTCGACGACACCACCGATCTTTGCGCCCTCGACAAAATCGCCCAGCGAGCCTTGGAAATGAACGCCCCATTCCACATGCTGTCGGACGACCCTTCTCTCCTCAGACTACTCAATCACGAGTGTCCCAAGCTCGGCTTCGCCCCCCATGAAATCAACAACCTTGCTTGCGCCATTGAGGCATATCGGGAGGCTTTCCCCGGCCAATTAGCCGACGCTGATATCCCGGCTTTACTTCCCCGTCTAGCAGACGTGCGAATGCCAGGACGTCTTCAAAAGCTTGACGTGGGCCACAAGATTGCTTCGCGCCACCGGGAGGTTCTTCTCGACGGTGCTCATAACCTTATTGGCATGCAGGCTCTCGCTACTCACGTCGGCCATAATGTGCGCAAAGGTGAGCCCGTAACCTGGGTAATCGGTCTCTCCAGTCCCCGCGATGAACAAGCCGTCGAATTAATTTCCGCGCTCGTCCGCCCCGAAGATACCGTTATCTTCACCGAATACGGCACACACTCAACCGCCGCTGAAAAAGCCACTCGCCCGGATCCCTTGTCAGCCGCCACGCTCAAAAGTCGATGCGAACGTCGCATTCTCCCCAAGGACCGCCTCTTCGTGGAAATTGACTCGGCAAAGGCGATTAAGAAGGCGTCGGACATCGCTGATGGTGGTCCCCTTGTTATCACAGGCAGTTTGTATCTTGGATCCGAGGTGCTTCGGTGGGCGCAATAGGAATGTCCCGTCGTCACGTGATGTCTTCTCGTTGAGAGGACGGATTTGACAGGGGAAGGAATGGGTTGCTTTAAACCCTCTCGTGTTTGGGGGGGAATGATGTATCAGGGTTCGATAGGGTGCAACGGTTTGGCGGGTCACGGGTGGGTGGACTTGGGCACGGCTTTGGCGATATCAACATATAATTCACAGTACAGGGTCATTTTTAATGACACCGGACAATAGCAGCAGAATAGCATTTCACACAGTACAGCTACAGATAGCAACAGGCCAGATTGTCACGTTGTTGGCAATATCAATTTAAATCTACAATCAACTTGTGGGAAGAACTGGTGATTAACTATGGTTTCGCATCTTGTGGTTGTTTGCTGTCATGGCATTTGGACTGGAGGGGAAGCTAAAGGAGCTAATGAGGATGAATGGTTGATTGCGGGCTTTCAAAAGGGGGAGACGCCGACTTTTATGGAACATGTTCGTGCGGGTATTGAAGTTGTAGAGCACGATAAAGACGCCGCTTTGTTCTTTTCTGGGTAAGTATATCCGCTATATGTATTTAGAAGTCCTCTGACAATCACAGCGGTCCTACCCGTAAGGAGACTTCCCTCTCAGAAGCCCAAAGCTATCTAAACATCGGCCTAGTCAACGAATGGATCTCCCCAAGCACTGCTTCTCGGATTCATACGGAGTCTCGCGCGTTAGATTCCTACTTCAACATCCTCTTTTCCCTCACAGCCTTCCATCGACAATACGGGAAATGGCCGGCCCATATGACGATAGTATCCCACGCCTTCAAAGAGCCCCGGATTGTTGGACACCATTGTGCGGCGATTGGGTTTCCCGCTGAGCAGATCACGTATAGGGGAATTGACCCGCCAGGTATCGATTTGGGAGATGTTGGTGTCATGTTGGCTTTAGGGCAATGGGGGGATGATCCACATGGACGAGGAAAGGCATTAGCAGGGAAGAGAAATGGAAGAAATCCATGGAAGGTTGAGCAGGGTATTTGGGATGGAGAGAAAGAAGAACGGGAAGGTGGACTTGTAGTTAAGACCGTAGATGGAGTTTTTGTGTTAGACGAAGACGCGGCGAGACCATGGATATAAGTAACGACTTTAATATCTCTCTAATACTCCGGATGATAGAACGGCCCCGTCTTAAAAACATCCTCAAGAAACACCAACGCATCCCTCATCATAGCGTCAGTAAACGAATGTCCCGTCGCCTCATAAATTTTATGTTCCAACTTCAACACCCCCTTCTCACTAAACGGGCGTAAAACCCCAATCAAAGGAGCACTCATAAGCCAAGGCACCAACGTATCCGTCTCCCCAAAGGCCGCAAATATCTTCTTTCCACCAAGCCGTTCCTGTACAATCGTTTCAACATGTTTCCGCTCGTCTGGCGGTAAATGAGGCAGATATGCCGGTGGGTTGCTACCGAAGAGAATCCCGCGTACGTCATGGTAGTGGCATGTTTGAACTAAGGAGGGTGGGAAATCAGAAGAGCCGAGAAATGACGCCCCGTTGTCGGATTCTTTCCACGTGGGACGCCCGCCACGTCGAGCACGGTCGGATAGAAGACCTGGATACGTTAGCTTTAAACGTGCTTTTTGAAAGTCGTCTACGTACCCATGATATCCGGACATCCAACAATCGGCACAATAGCACCAATTCGTGCGTCCCCAATGATAGCCTCCCACGCCGTATGTCCACCCAGACTCTTTCCTAACACGACTTGTTGATCAACCCGTGCCCCGCCCTGAGTCTCCTCCTCAGTAAAGATATACCCTTCTAAAACGCCCATCAACCCTCTCATATCTGCCACCATCCCAACAATCCCGCTAACTAGGTCCTGGGCATGTTTCTCATTCCCTTCCTTCCACGACTTATTCCCGTTGAAATCCACCACCCTCGTACCATGGTTCCGTTGGTCATAAGCCATACAAACGACGGATCTCTCCGCCCACGACTCGGTATTTTTATGTTTCCACGAGTGAATGATTCGGTTGGCCGTGGAAGTCATGATATCCTTAGTCCGGGTACGTGCGTGGTGTAGCCAAACGATAGTGTGAGCCTTGGCATGGGGATGACGTTCTGCTAGACCGTAGACATCAACTAAGATACCGGCCATGGTGACCGTTTTCTTAGTGGCGGCCGGGACAGCTGGAAGCGTGAATTCCGGGGTGTCCATCGCTACAAGACTGTGTTTGATATGATTTTGTAATATAAGTGAAAACTGAGAAATTGACTGATGACGAGGGAATTCCGCCCGAAGTCGTTATTGTTACCCCACTATTTATATGCCTTGACCGGAGGATTCCGCCACGCTGTTGTGATATCTTTATATAAAAGCTGAAATGCAAGGCGTGCAGCCATCTCAGATGCACGTAGACTGAATTGGAAGTGTAGATTTCGTAACAATGACTACTCAAATTCCATGAATCATTCTCTCGTAAACACTTATATTGGTTAATATGATAATATATAGGGTATAACCCTAAGTCATGTGATCTACCAAAGCCTTGGATACTCTGCAACCACTCAAACAGACGAGGATCATCCTACCGACATGACTTAGATGGGATCAGTGTAACACTAGCATCTAACCCTGCCGTTGTTCACATAGGTATGACTTAGGGACATCGCCTATGGTACATTAGGGCCGAATAGCCATGGAATTTTGTATTTAGATGGTTAGTTAAGTTATGTATAGAAGAAAGATCTTAGTAGCCGGTTAAAACCAGTACCAGACCCTTGGGCTTCCGCATCATCAGTTAGGCATGCTTCCTGTCTACTATAATCGCCTCGTCAACAAAGATGGAGTCTTTGGAAAACCCTGTTCAGCGTACAATTATTGCAAAACTTATACCTTCCAATAGATCAACTTCATCATCCAATTGGCTAGACCAACAACCGACAAACAAGTTTCCATCAGACAATAGACTCAGTCTATGACCGAACTTCTTTATTTCCCATAATATCCGTGGCGGCACCTTGTCTTCGTCAAGATAATCGGCCTTGGCAATAGCTTGATATCCTCTGAAGAACTATATCATAGTCAAGGGGGGAACGTTAGTGAAGTTTCTGAAATGCTAGCCTTGACGTGCAAACAATATCGTGTAAAGGCCGTGAGCCCTTACCACATAATGCAGCCTCGGTGACGTCAGTCGTGGCGGGGAGGTTCTGATTAGAGACTATTCTTTAGTCCACACTGCTATGATCCGTTGGAACAAAAACTTTTATGAATGTGGAAACCGGAGTGTGTGCGGTGAACGGTTGAGAAACCAGACATCGGGTTGATTGGCTGAGGTGTGAAAACGTACCTCCAAATCAAACATCGGGACTAGAACCATATGAAACCCTAAATATGAACACGCCAGGGTTATTTGATATGCCGACCCTGAATATACACACCGAGATTTCGGTGAAGAATACGTTGAAGAATGCCGTTCGTATGCAGATACAGATGTCTTGCTCTGTTAGTTTGACTTCCGGAGTATATGCGGGCGTCACACTGGTCTTTCTGTCCATTTACAAAACTCTCCAGGCCTTGTTTGCCGGGGTATAGAAGGCACTGTCAAAGTTTCCTAATATGACCATTGTGTTAGCGGGCTACGGGGCTAAGCTAGGCTTTGAAATGTCTCTTAGACCCATGGACTTACACGTTGATACCTCTTTGGGATGACGATTACAGTTTGCGGGTTCTTACTTACGATGCTACATCAAAGGTGGGAGCAAAACAGACCACACCAGCACCACTGAAGATATAATTTCTAGGACACCTTCGGGGTAAAACAAGTTATGATTAGCAGTGCCTGCTCCCTTCTGCGTAAATTCTGTTTGCGAGTTCCTTCCTCTAACTCGACTTCTAGCTTTGGAGATAGAACAGTCATTAAGCCAACGAGGTCAGTAGGGTGTCACTACGGCGAGTAGATATAGCGCCAAAGAGATACAAGACAGGGACATGAATATTGTCATTACCTCCAAAAAACTTCACCCTTCTGTTGAGAAGCCAAGAGCATACGTAGTGAGTGACAATATCGGACGAGGCGCTGGGGTATAGAGACGGAATACCATCGGGGAGTCTTTATAGTGACCCAAGCCATGTACCGGCGCTACTAAAATATACCGGAGCGCTGTAACATCAAGTCGTAGCAGTCATGCCCTAGACTTCACGTTCCCAAGACCGCTATTTTGTACTGAAAACAACCCTGATGGCATAATCTTGTTGTAGACGACAACAGGTGTTTGGCAAGACTGCCTGGAAGATAAGGTAGAGAAGAGGCACCATGGCGGGAATATTTTCTCCATCGTTCCCAACTTACATTTCCTACATTTGGCATCAAAACAACTACGCGCACAATGACAAAAAAGCAAACGACCAACATTATTAAAAAAGACTCGAAGACTTCGGCATCCAACGATATCAAACCCCAAGGGGAGAAATATCGCAGTGTGTTACGGCCCTCGGGTCAATCGCCTTGCTCGGTTTTCGGCTGTGCTTCCCGCGCCTCCAGGTATGACAGTCCCGTCAAACTTCACGGTTATACTTCTACTGATAAAGAACAAACTATAGCAAGCAATCCAAAGAAGCCAATGGGAAAAAGCAAACCAAAACCAAGGAAACTTGCCCCAACTGCAAGCGCACAGAAACTCGCAATGAAAAGGCCAAAGACAAGCAGATTGTAGGCCATGCCCCTTTTCCAGGATTCCCCGATGTCCCGACCCTTCTCAAGATGCGGGGGATAGATATCAGTCTAGAAGATGATTTGGAGGAAGAACCACCGCCAGATGAGAACGATGGAATCCAGGATAGATTGGTTACCGATAAATCTGAGATGACGGAACCGCGGCCTCAAGGCATTGAGTATGAGTGGCTGGAGCCCGAAGAGGTTCAGCTTTTGGACGGTTGGGATGGAGCGGAGGAGGCGGAAGAAGGTTGGGTTTATCTATGGAATCCGTGAACTCTAATCATACAAAGTCTTTCTCTATTTGTACATCGCTATACGGTGATTAGAATGGTATTCTGACCATACGGTACGATACAGAGTCAGTGGCGTGTGCTGTTCCATTTCATGCCGCCAAAGCTCCTAGTGACAATGATACTGATGGGTTCATGTCTACACTGAAGTAGAGAGTCCCAAGAGAGATTAAACTTCGCCATTGTTCTATCCCACCATTGTACAGATGAGCAGCCGACAGATCAAAAGTGAAACTCCGCCTAGCTACAAACTTGAACATTAGAGCCGGTGGGCCGACTGTGGTTAGGTCCCTCGTGACATGTATACCGAGCGAAGAGTGCCATTAGAGGGCAATTCCATGGCAACTCCAGTATCGGTACTGTTTACCAGGAACCCGTAGTGAGTTTCAGAGCGGCACAGTGCAATGTTGCCGGATTGTTGGTTTAAACTGGGGAGTAACGGAAGTAGATGTGGGAAGGGCGGCCAGCCGGTAGTCGCGGATGAATCAGAAGTTACGACCAATTGAGAGCTATATCGGAACTACAAACATACAAACATATGGTGTTGTCTTACCTGGACTAGGTCTTTCGTTCGGTCATGACTGACGTACATAATTGCTAAATCTAATTCAAATGGTATGATTTTAGACTGCATAACCGGTCTTTCCATCAGTACTGCTGAATAATGGAGAGTTTGTAAAGCAGCAGCATAGTGTTAACCAATGCCTAGTGGAGATCACTATATTCTAGGCTTTCTTGATAGGGCCCTAATGCACCTGCCAATATATTCATTTCATGATAGTAACTACCCAATAGCATCCAACGCCACTTCTGCGCCTCAACTATCTGCCTTCAAAACGGACAAGCCACTCTCAAGAATCCCCCAAACTCATCAAGACTTTGATCAAGCTTCTTAGGTTTTCTTGAGCTTTACTCTGTTTTCTTCTGAAATTGTGTCTGCTTGCTCTGTCTAAGACAACAACTTTCATTCCGACAACAATGTCCGCAAACAATAACAACATGGCCTCGCTGCCTGCCACTGGCAACATTTCTCAGGGTGTTTTTACCACCTTGGATACCTCTCAGAGCTTCTTTTCTGAGACTTTCTCCCCGGCCATCAAAGGGTCGACTACTCCGACTTGGAGTCCCGGCGAAGAGCGTATTCTGAGGCGTCACCAGGACTTTGTTGATATTACCGACGAAGAACTCCAGTCTGGAGAATGGCAAGCGCGCGGTGAGGCCGAAGAGACCAACTCCAGCCCCGAGAAGTCGCATGATCGATCGAAGAAATTCCCGTAAGACTCTTCCGCATCCAACAGCAACTATGCTGTGGCTAACCCGTGTATATCTCTCATAGAAAGCTGTGTCCTGTCGAACGCCGTCTCTTCGAGGCGTTGGATTCCGATGGAGAACCAACATCGCCTACGAAGCCCCCTAAGTTTGCTAGAGTTAGCTCAACTGGTGCCAAGCCCAAGCGCCGTGAAACAGTCGATGAGCTCCATGCTAGACTCTTCATCCGCAAGAAGAATAACAAGAATCGCAAGGGGAAAGGCACCCGCTTTAACTGGAACAAGTTCCAAGAACTTCAGAAACAGAAGGCTCATGAAGCATACGAGCGAACTCGCTGCTTACACGGCTGCTGTGATATGAAGCTCCTCGGGGAAGAAGTTGATTCTGAGATTGAACGAAGAGAATCTCTCTCAATTAGCCGGAATACCAGCCAGGTTGAAAACCAGGAAGGTACGGTTAGGGGAGCCACCGTGCAGGAGACTTCAGCCGAACCTCCCTACGTTCGGCGCGTGCACACTCGGCGTAACCTGTTTAGAGAGCATTTGCCTGAACAGCTCAATAATCCCCTTGACCGTGACAACATCGCTGTGAGCATCGTGGCACAGCCTGGACTCCCCGAACAGCAGCATTCCAAAGCCGGACATTTGTATGCCGCGGGTGGTCAAACCGGGGTTGGCGAGACTCACGACATGAACCCGGGTCTTTCCTCTGCGAAGCGTCGTCGTGTTGAGGAGTCTGTTGATCAGTTGTCTTCTTGCAAACGCCGCGCAACCAACTGGGCCTCGTCAGGCCTGTCCCAAGATCATCACCCCGACGCTGGTTCGTCCACTCAGGAATTGGTGCCTGAGGAAATGGCGAACAGCCAACAATCCCAGCGGCAGTGGGCTCCCCTGACGCCCCCCGACGTTGAGATGGAAGACGTCGAGATGATCGACGTAGACAGTCTTCCCGTGGACGCAGAGCATGAGGTGGAGTCTCATTCTGTTGGCTGGACTCAGGCGGCTATATCCGAGGCGAGTGAGCAATATGTTGGGTTGCCTCACTTAGACTCGGAAGTTGTACCTGTGAGTAATATTGCGCCCAACCACGACCGGAAGCCTCTCCTGAGGAAGAACCAGATCCCAGTGTCCGTGACTGATGGCCACGAACTCCCTCTCGCGCGAGCTGAGCACCATGCTTTTCACAAAGAGCTTGCTCAAAACTACTACGGTCAACAGGCTGCAACGGAACAGGCCCATCATACTTTGTCTGACTTCGACCAACTTCGTTCAGACAACTTCGATGCCGAATCCGATTACAGCGGACAGGGTTACTTTGAGCAGCCCCTTGTCCAAGGTCCCCGGAATGCCATGAACTGGTTCGCTGCTGAGGCGTATGATGATGAAGAGCTTTGAGCATCTGATATCTGCATCTGGAGACAAAAAGGGAACGCTCCAGAGATCAGCTTTGGTAGGATAGTGTCGTGTGGTCGTGAGGTCGTAAAGTCGTTTGTGTAGCAATATTTGTTAGTTTTCAATTCAATCCGATTCTGTTAAAGACAACTTACTCGGCGAAGCTGTGGAACCTGTATCAGTTACGGGGAAAGATGTAAAGAGTATACAGTGTCACTCCAAAGAATAGTTGATTAACAGTCTAGGAAGTTGTGCGGTTGTGAGTAAGTAACAAAGTGATGTCTCCACAAACACTGCGATGTTTCATGGCTGTTAGCATGGACAGGCATGTATATATTTGAATTCATGTCGTGGCTGACATCTACCTAGTCCGCATAATAGACAGCCTGCATCTATCAATTGGGGTTGTCCTTGGGTTTGAACAGTCATTGGAATAACAGCGCATCCACAGACATCTTTGCGAAGCCTCAACTATGTGTACTCGGTGGGGCTAGTTGAGTTGTGCTGTATAGTCTATGTACGACGATATATTTCCAAAAATGGACAATAGCATGGATCAATGTGACGCTGGCGTAAAACTAACAAGGGCATCTGGCGATGTGTTTGCATGAGTGGACGGTATCATGGAATCAGACTGATGTTGATGTTGAAAGTTAGAGACCTGAAGAACGCCTGCGGAAGACAACAACATTGGGTTTCTGCTAAGATCGTAAACGGAAATAGCACCAGGGCGTGATTACCTGTAGTATTCACGGAGGAATAACGCTGCTGTCAACTACCTGGCACTCTTTGGCGCTTGATTGGCTGTATTCTAGTTCTAGAGGCACCCTTTCTAGAGGGTACGCGTTGATTACCATCTTATATCGCTATTGAATAGTTCTGTGCTCTGTTAAATGCAGTAATCCGGTCACACATCCGGAGCAGATCACGGGCTGGATTGTCAAGCAATTTCAATTATCACTATCACCGTCTAGTAGGGTTAACCATATGTATTGAACCCGCCTAGGGTTATGATGGTTATGATAGAACGTACAATTTCAAGGGATCAGATTGTCCCTTGCTTGATGGACACAATTAGAATGTTTGCTTTCTTTAATGTTGTCTTTTATTCGATTCTTTGAGCCCGTATGTCCTTTTACCGGAAGAAGCCGGCCTAGAAACCACCTGATCACGTGACCGACAACATAGGTGCCAAAACCACAACAAAATCTCCATGTTTGGCATTAGCTCCAAACCGGCCAATCATTGTCTCTAAATGACAACCATTCGGAGCCAGTACTTGCACTTGTACACGACCCGGAAAATATAAAAACAATCAACTAGTCTTTCTTTTTCATTGAAAAGGTACTCCGACGACTTTTTTGCATCTATTGTTACGTACATTTCAACCAAAGTTGAACCTTAGTTTGTCAAAATTTTCACCTTCAATTCTTAATTCAATTTATTGAAGACCACTTCTCTATTGCAACCACAAATGTCTTCTCACGCCACTCGAACCTCCAACGTCTTAGCGGGGCCATACAGGTATGTTATTCCAGAACAAACGACCTTCTTACCCGCTTCAATACTAACGTTTCATATTAGCCCCGAAGAATACATAGATCGCTTCTGGGGAGGAATTGCGAGCTTCGTGTGGACACACGATGTGTCGGTCTGCCATCCAGGCTGGGAGCAGCGTGCGAAGGAGTTGGCTTACCAGATGAGTTTGAAGGAGTTCGAACAAAGACAGCAAGCCACCGCACACGGAACAAATGAGGGGGACCACGTTCTGCAGGAGCTCATGGAGCGATTCAACATGGAGAGATGATTGTTAGTAGCTTGTGATTGTTCTTGGGCTGTCGTTGGTGGAGGACTCGGGAGCGCATGGTGGCTGCTCTTTTCGCATAAAAATGGTGTTCGTTTTGGCAGTGGCTAGGCTCGAGTTGCAGGGGAAAACAGGCCCGTCATCTACCTTGGTTAGAAAGCAACATACCTGGTGGAACACGCTGAGCAAGAAGATTGGTGGTTGCGCTATTAGCAAGTCGGAAATTGGGACAAGGTTAGTGATAGTCCACACAAATTAAAAAAGTTTTAATGCTGTAAAAGTCACTGTTGCGGAACAAGCCCTGGTATTTGGCAAGGAGACATACACAGTGAAAGACGATACAACCAGCTCCAAGACGAATAGAAAGTCCGCATTTCACGTCCATCAAGTCTGGTATAGCCACTCGCAAGCTTCGCCCTCTATGAAAGATTGCCATGCAACAGAACCGGTGTGGCGGGCAATCAAAACACCCTGAGAGTATGGCGACTTAACAAGTTACATGAGTTACGTCAGTGATTCTCGTTGACGTCCCTTGATATCTTTGTTGCCATTGGCGGCGCTTGCTATTGATTGGATCAATATCACAGAGCTTTGCTGCACTCAACATGTGATGTTGCGTAGAACGGCGGGAACATTGATATTAATTGATAGACCTACAATTGTTGACATGAATGAATGCTAACCGTTCAAAACGTGACACCAGAGACCGGACCGGAACAGTTGCGGATGACACCTCCCTGGCTTTAGGGCTATTAAGAGCGTTAATAGCTTGTTTACCCGACACTTCAGTTTCACTCGCGGCTTGCACATAGCGGCTGGGCCCTATGTAGAATAGTTGGGGATACACATGAATATGATGGGCTGAAATCTAATCAAGTGATCGTCAAGAAAACTGACAAAAAGTTCAATCTCTCGACATATATACTTACAGCGGGGTCAATGTTAGTATATAGCTGTCTCTAGAGAAACATGTACGTAGCCGAGGCAATTGGAACCTGTTGAGTGTGGATCACGTGATGATACACACTCGGGTACATAACCCTAGTATACTGATGGCCAACCAAAGGAATAGTTTTGGGCAACACTGCTAAAATAGTAAGCCACAAACTAGGAGGATTATATCCATTCATGTAAGACAGACATCCGTTGGATAACTGAGGGTGTTCGAGATGGCATAGGCCAAGTTCACTACTGTCCATCGTGCGCCTGAGCCAACGGAACGGACAGGTTACCTACCATTGCGAAGGCCTGGCAAGGATCATGGTAGTGTTTAAATTAGAACGTCACTTGCTTAGTCCACCACATGGGACGCTCGGTAGTTTGTTCCTCCGGATCGATTTCTTATAAAGAGATCTTGCCTTGGCTGTTTATAAACGTTGATTTGGACGTCATGGCCAAGAGGCCTCTTTCATTATGACGACATTGAGATCTAACCCTTCAAAGAAACTGTGAATGTATGTAACTGCATGTTCAACAGTTAGCATGGCGTACACTCTCACGTAATATGAGCCCTAGAGTATACAGATGATTAAGACATATTCCGACTAAGAAAGCAGAACTCTGCCTGTGTGTCAATATCATAAACCATCTAGGCAACCTCCCAACCATGTCATCTATTTTGTCTTTTTTGATCTGAATCTACACCATCTATATCAGTTCTGTTTGTTATTGCAAAGCAATCATCTTGGAAATTCTCCAGTCTTCCTACTACTAATACCTTGTTGTTGCCACTACTTGCACTATCGTAGCATTTGGTCTCTTGCAACAATCAACCATAAACAAAATGTCCACAAGTAACGACAATAGAACTGTTTCCGTCCGTGGTTCTCTCAAGTATGTTAATAGATGAAGTCCATTGTTTGTAGACTTTCAAACTCTAAGGCATCTTCTTTAGTGTCCACGAATACATCGAGCAACGCTGGCTTACCATGGCCAAATTTGTCAGGGGCATGAACCTGTCCGTTAATGCCCCAAACTGGAAGCAGGACGCACGTGACCTGGCCGCAATGATGAGTCTCCGAGAGTACCGAGAGAGACTCAGAGCCATTTAAGTGTTAGGGACACTTTAATGCTACGCACCATGAATCATATGAATACATGATAGTGAGTTATGGAATACAAACAACATGTTGCCATTTCACTCTGTTAATCTGCGTGTGCGTTGTATAGGAATATAATACGGTAGCCACCCTCGCCGAATTAGCCCGCCTGAGTGAGAGATTTGGGGACTAGAACCTATCAACTTATGATTAGGCGCTATTGGCTTGAGAACCACCATGAATCGACGCTGAGCGCTTTGGGGTAATGGCATTAGGAGGGGGGGGCTATTGACTCGAGGAAGAAGATAGGGATTGTATACCTTTAGTTGAACTATCTCCGTTCACTTGTGTATTGGCTTCGACGTTGCTCAGTGCATGACGGTAGAAATATGAACTCCTTCAAGAGAATGAGCTAACAAAACGAGCATAAGTTTGAAAAAACAGCCTCAGTCGATAGACGTGCAATTAGTGCATGCATCTCGCTCATCCTTTGAACTGCCGCTCTATGGCTACAAGGTCATTCTCACAAATGAAATGAAACAATATCTGTGGTGGAGCATCAGTGAAGTCCATGTGGATAGTACGTCATAAGATTAAGGCGAGCTAACAACACAGTTTCTAGTGGTATAGCACTGCAAGTCATTAAAAGAACCATATAGCCGGCACACCCATCAGTTTACTTCATCGGGTGATATTCATAGCAGTATAGATGGGGTAAGTATCACATGAAAATCTGTCGGTCAAGGACTCCGCCACGTACATTACGTGAACAAGAGGATTAAGTTTCTTTGAGATTGGCTAACCAACATAGCTTACCTTAACCTATTGCTCTATTAGGTTGTAGAAAAACTCGGCTTCCCAAATATACGCGAAGGCAACGAGGCTTGGCTACTCTAATGGCTTGTCAGTGGCGGAGCCAACAGTCCCATTTCTTCCATTATATTCCCTGGTCCTCCCGTTCTCAGCGGAAACAGCCTGCACGAGAATCCCAGGCCTTGAGAACTGGAGGACTGGCGAGCTGAAACTCCAATTTGGAATCCAAAATGACCCTTTCAATCACGGCTCCGATATTAGAACACCGGGCTCACTTTACGAATGAACAATGATAAGGCATTGGCCATAATTGTCCCTTGGCGGATTCATCTTAGAGCCTACTCATATCACACGCGGGATGAGAACAAAGAACACACCCCCCGTAGGGCAAATAGACCTCCCCAGTAAAGCTGTGTTCACATGAATTAATGCCATGTTTGCCGTAATCTGCTAGTTTGGTCCGGTGTTCTGACAAAACTGGACAAGGCCAAGATGTCATGCTGCTTTGCAAACTCCAACGCCCAAATTGCAAATAAAGGTTAGTGGAACTATGATGACAAGTGTACTGTTTATGGTAACTCATTCTATCATCCACCCGATTTCCAGGAGGACTTCGCGGCGCTCACCCAGACAACCCCGTTTTTGGGTGGACGAGGCTGCCCAGTGTCGCTGAGAGTTGCAGTGTGTGGGGATCCGGTAAATCGCCGAAGTGTTCACGAACACCGCAAGGCACTGTTGTCTATCGATCCTAACACAACTCGTCACGGCTCCTCCCATGTCGCTCCCCTCACGAATGCTCCTCGCTTTATTGCCTTTTGCCCGCTGGTTTGTTGTACTTGTCACCGCTCCAAAGACAAGGGCACAATTGCACCTAAGTGGCAGAGACCCTGTAACACTGATAGTGTTACCCGGCATGCTCGGGACTCTTGCTGTGGCCTCCACGACTGCCTATAGATATCCGATGTGGAATCAATACGCAGGGACACCTACGGGCAGCCTGACTAACGACCAGTCATCGGCGCATTATCATCCACCCGGCTAATGGTACACCTACTACCGCAAACGCCGTACTACAACGGTGCAAGTGTACCATGCATTTTAAATGCCGCTGCCAAGTAGACCTACACGAGGTGTGACTGTGGCGTTTCAAATCAATATGCTTCTGGCCTCAGGCTCCAGATATACACGACGAGAATCAACTCCTGCCCTACTACCTTCGGATCCCGGTGCTATTATTGGAGCTTCTAGTCCAAAGTATGAAGCTCCTTCGTATAACACTGTTATCACAACCCGGTCCGCTGTTCCCGTTAGATCAACGGCCTCATCGGTCTTTGTTGGTCCTTTTCAATACCAAACACCAATATTGGAATAGCAGTACGTCGCCATTTGCCGGGATTGATAGAATTGAGCCACTAACCACAGGAATAACAGATCACCATCTCTCCAAGAAGCCTGTAGTCCAAGCCACGTGGTTGGGTAGGATACGGCCTTCCGTTGCACGATTAACAGTTCTGCTGCAGCGAAATGGGACGGGCCTCCTATTGTCCGGCCCCAGGACGACCAGGCCTCGAGATGCTTTGGGACCGGTACGCCGGCTCGACCAGACTTCTGCAATGGGGGAAAGTGACACAAGTCATGTAGCCCCCGCGGAGACGAATAGGTCCGGCGTTTTCAATTTCTGGCTTGTTAAGGATATTAATACTTTCTATCACATGTTGGCACACTCATCACCAAGGCCCAAATCTCACTATTTAGCAAAAAACAAGGCACATTGATACAAAGACTATCTAACAAAGGAAAACGAGCAAAGGAATACAATCATCATCTCTACTGGAACGTGTTGTCGATCCATTCAGCCACTCTCCAGTTGTGGTAGTTATACTCCCACTCTTCCACCCCATCTTCCAACTCTGCATAAACGTAATCAGAGTACTCATCGCCAGCCGACTCCACCAATTCCTCATCATCAAGATCCTCCTCCTGTTCCAAATCAAAGAAGGAGCTCGGGGCCCGGACTGCAGGCCAGCCCCATTCGGTGGGCCTGTTCATTTCCTCAGGATGATACAAGTTCAAGTACCAATCCCAAGAATGCAGACGACGAAGACGCAAGTGCTCTTCCTTAGGACTTTCCTGCAGGGCTTTGTAGTTGTGAACCTGCTCCCATTCAGGCATCTCATCGACGCGATTGCCAGTAGAAGCAGAATGAACGGTCTCCGCAACGGAGAGGCTCATTACGGACTCTGTGAGTGCCGGTCCGGCAGTGTCAACCGGGTGGATAATGTCGGCTCCAGATACAACCGACTCCAGGTATTGACGAACCCAGTTGTTGGCGGGTTTGTTGTCTGAGTTCCGGTACTGGGCACAGTTCAAGGCCCGGGCGTATGCTTCGAGTGTCTCGGGGTCGGGTCTCAGCAGGGGAGCATTTTCGGGGCGCTGCAAAACGGGAAGAGCGAACGGTAGAGCGGATAGAAGCATCTGACCGGAGACAGCCCCAGGCGTGACATATTTGTTGGTCGCGTCTTCAATACCGTGGAACTGGGCTACCGTGGTGAAGGCTTGCTGGGTTGAGACCCATCCACCCTGAGGAGCTGGCATCATTTGCATGACTGGCATTTGGGTCGGTGCTACAGCCACGTAGCCGGGCTGAACAGGTGCATAGGCTTGCCCAATGGGGCCGAAGTATTGTCCGTTCCTGTGGTTCAACTGTTAGTCTTTGATACCTGGGTTGATTGGGGCAAAGGTTTCTTACCCGTTCACATAGTCGGCAGGTCTGAGGGTGTTTTCCACGTATGTAACCTGATCGGCAGATTGGTTCTCCATGATGGCTTGACCCTGGAAGATTGCAAACTGACGGCAGTGATCACAGGCACACTGGAGTGTTGCGGGAGTCGTGGACATAACTGGAAAACCAGGAGCTTCTGTAGCCACGAGCCCGAAATTCTGTGGGTACAGGAATTGGTTTTGGTGTACGGTAGGTGTGTATGCCGTGTTCACGACTGGAGTTGTCAATACACTGTAGCTGCCTGTGTACTGACTCCACATCGGAAGTCCATAGGCAGTGGTGGAGGCAGTCAAAGCGGGATAGTTTAGATACTGTTCACCCTGATTGCCCATTTGGTTCGCGACGTTGTACGCTGGGTAATGGAAGAACATGCTTTGGGGGTCACTGATTGGGTTCATTGCAGAGACCTGTTGAGCAGGTCTTGCAGAATCGAATAGGCGCAGGGCGGCCTGAAGTTCCGTAGAATACTGCGTAGTGGCACCACCCAAGTTATCAAGGCGCTCCGTGTTTTCCTGAGTTAAGGAAGCGGTGGTATTGGAAGAGGAGACCACAGTCTCGGATGTGGCAAATGGTCTGGCGAAAAGGTTTGTACCATGCCAGTAGTCAGCGGCTGCCCGTAGAGCGCTGGGGACGTGTTCGGCCATCTGGTCCGGAGATTGGCTAGAGTTGGTTTGGTGGGCAGTTCTAACCGACTGGCCATGCTGAGCAGTCCCATGAAAATGGTGCATTGGGGGCGGGCGCTGAATCTGAGGGACCGTCTCTTGGGAATCGACGGGGGAACCCAAAGCGACGTCGACAAGTGTGCTGGGCGATGCAAGCTGGGGAGACACTGCTTGCATATGGTTGAGGTTGGGGTACCCAGAGGCCCTAAGCATCGCGATAGTAGCGTCTCTCTGACGTTGACGAGTACGGGCGAGGAACAACTGCTGGCCACCAGAGAGTCCTATCAAGCGATTCATTTTGGTCGGGAAACCAATGTAGACTTGTCGCAAAAGGCTTGTTATTGAGAATGTGTCGTGTTGGTTGTGTTGGGTCGAATAAACAAAAAATCAAGGTAGCATTCGTACAGGCTGACAGAGGAGGCAGAAAACTGAAGAAGAGTGGGAGAGGTTGAGTTTTTAGGAGGGGTAACGGTTTCTGAAAATTGTAGACCATTAGGAAATTCTGACTTTAGACAACCTTATTGATTTACAATATTTTTGTGCGTGTGGCGCTCTGGTGGCTTCATCTCAGATATATTGGTAGTTACTCAAAAGAAAATGGCTCAAGGCAACATAATTGGACATGAGGAAGGTGCTCAAATACAGGTTTGTTGGTAGTAGTTGCCTCAAGATCATAACACTTGATTCATTGGGTGCATAGATACAAACGCAATCGAAAATGGCTCTGGTGTAGTTTTACCTGGCTCATATCTAATGGGTGCCGATATAAACAGTACTCTGGGTACTCTACTCTCCTCTTCGCCATGCTCGCAGTAGTTGTCGTCATGAGAGATGCCAAAACAGGCACAAGACACATTGTGTCACAAACCTAGGGGTTAGTAACCCTACTATAGACCATGAGGCTGTGATGTCGCACACAGTATCATAGGGTGGGAGAGCTGCCAAAAACGCTTGTCGCATCTACAGGTGTGGGAACCGAGTTTATATTGTATCAGAGTATCTGTAAAATTAAAGCTGCCCTTTCCTCCCCAAACATCAAATTTTCTCACGACCAACTATCCAAGTATATATATCTGTTATCCTTCACTCAAAACCAAGTACCAACAAATATCCACTAATAACAAATGATCGTAGCCGAAGCTGAGTTTAGCTGACCGAAGCCGGATCAGGTGAAAGGTGCCGAATGGAATCGTCGGGTCTCGTTGGGCTGCCGAAGTGTTCCGGTACCGAAAGCAAGATAGTTCCCACAATTTCAGCCACTCCGCCTACCGAACAAACTGTCCTCCGGAGGTCGCAGTAACAACAACTGACAGACAGACTTACAAACCAGTGGGGGGTTATGTGCACACCACAGGGAGAACGATAAAATACAGGGGCGCGAGCCCCTGTATTCTAACAGATACACCTAAGATGATAGAGAGCTGCGAGGCCGATGTCTGATTCAGCAGGTTCGAAGATATGTCAGGCACTTTCCCAATTGGGTAATTAAATATGGGTCTACCAGTAGACAAACGGTGTAGCCCTAACATGTACGTGTACACAAAATTTGTGTGGGCGATTAAGTATGTTATGGAACTGTATATGACAGATAACTTGTATTGTATTCATTAAGCAAGAGGACCGGTGAGCAAGAGGGGTATCACACATATCGTACATCTACATAAACATCATCAACCAATAAGACCCACTTATTGGTTGTCAACCCCGCACTACTACTATTGTCACCACAGGCTGACATATGTGTGTACATGTTGTGATTAGGATAGTTCTACAGAGAGTTACCCCGGGGACAAAGTTGAATTCACCCGGCGTTAACCCATTGTTTCCACCCAGATATCAGTAGTGCATGTGTAACTACATAGCCGTGTTCATCTTTGCTGAATGAGTTTCCCTCTCCCAATGGCTTGTATACTCCATTGCCGTTTTCCTGTTGCGCAGTCGCAACGTTCTATGGAGATTCGTCAATTGTCCATGGCACATGGTGCTTTTAGCTATCATGATTTCTGTTCCTGTCCATAAGCCCCAAGCACCCTGACTTCATTAACGTTTCTAGTACACTTTCACTGTCCCAAGGCCGATCAAGCACACCGTTTAATGGCCGAAGGGATCCAGACGTAACCCCGCCATACCCATCAAAGCTTTTGTGTAGAGGAGGTCAGTCAGTCCGGACTGTCACACCATCAAGACGCTACAAGAGTCACAAAGGTTCGCATGATAATGTGTCATTGTGTCCCTGTTACGACCAGGGATATAGTGCTTATTATACTCAGTTCGTCACTAGTGGCTCTTGTTCTGTTCGCTCTTAAGGATGCTCGTTTGGAATTCCCTGTTGCCACGATAGTCGAACCACTTATGGACACTGAAAACAGGTACGTATCCCTATCGCGGGCACCAAGCGCAGCAACAAACGCTACGAAGATGGACTATTCCTCTGGCCTAGTAATATCACATGCACGTTGCTGACACCGAACACTCCGGTTGTCGCTTACTAGATCCTCCTGTTTCCCGATTGATCTTGTTGGTGTTCACGATGACTTTCGGTCTTGAGAGTTACCTTAGAAGCACTAAAGAATAGATTGCCCTACATTATTAAACCTACTAACTATCAATAATTTATAGGACCATTAGATCACGCAACAACTCGACTGTTAACGACGCATTCCGCAAAAACACATTGACCGGCCGGTCCTAGGCGAGAAGATAAATCTCCCCACTGTTGAGATAATTACTGTATAGATGTTAGGGTTTGCAACCCCAATAGGCTTTGCCTGTGACGCCATCGTTCCTCGTGATGCTGAAGTATCAGCCATCACATCTTTCCTTGCCACGCTGAAGGCCATCACATCGTTCTTCGCCACGCTGAGGCATCAGCTGGTTATCATTTGCCACCACAAGTTCTTTGACGTCATCATCGAAGAATTCAGGAAATGATACAGTGTGTTTGAGGGGGAGCATGGTGGTATAAAGAGTCACTATCAGCTCAACCTGATTGATTAGTTTAGTCTGCTTCTTCATCGAACTTCTTGTAACCTGTCTTTACTGTCCGATTTTGTGTGACTCCATTGACCCCTCACAATAGACGAGCCGCAGTCGCGACCTCCACCGACCTGGATATGCAATGACGGAGCCGTACATAGCCCTTTGCACTCGTGAGTGGGGGATGAGTGAGTCTGCAATCATATGGGCAGGTGAAGTTAGATGTCCGGCGGAGATTATTGGGAAGGAAATAACGCCTCCTTTGTGAGGTTTGGGTGCTCTCAACATCGTCCTTCAGCGTCGTTAGAATGCTAGGAACAAGTGCGCTCTGTTGCTCCGGTCATCCTCTGATACATCCGAAGGGAGTCCTCGGTGGTGATGTCTGCATGTTGCGATATTCCCGGCCGCTTACGATCACAGACACCTGGTTTTCCACGCTAACAAGGAGATGTTGGGGTGGTATTTCGAGAATGGACTGTTTTCCAATGCTCGCCAGATATTCGGCACATACAGAGAATAGAGACATCAATGTATCTAACTATCGACAGCCTTGCTTGAGATTTCCTAATGATTCAACGTCAACGAACAAGACACCCAACCTGATCCTTCGCTTCTATGTGCTCACGCCTCTGTAATATCCACCAGCACTGGTGCCAGATTATGCTGCTTCTTATCCTTGTTGCTCGAGGCGTATAAACTCACTTATACGCCCGATCCTGGACGATGTCTTTGACTGTGGGGTTAGCTTGATGCCTTGGTTCGCCTCAGCCGTGACTTTAATCGGCAGCCAACTTTGACGTTGGCTTGCGCTTGTCTTTGTAGGAGTCCGTGGATCCAGTAACTTTATCTCTTAATATTATCTCTGAAATAGTGGATTACATTGGCCTGTCAGTTTTGTGCTAGCTTGGGTTCTAAATCATAAAGTTAAGACTTCACGTCATGGAGTTTGAGGGCATGGGGAGGTGAGCTCAAATCGGGTGACTAACAGAGTGGCTTGTGACGCTGTCTCTGTGAAGGGGTCTCGTGGGTCTTTACTTGGTATTAGATGCATCTTCTATTGCTTGGCAGCTTGTGAGTGTCCACCGTTTCAGGCGAATCGTTTTTTACTCTAGATATATGTATATATGCAATTGGACGACTCCTCTCTGCCATTGTATCGTATTGACGTTTTTAGAATGTTGTGTGCCAGTCCCCGAAGTCACAACAGTATCATAGACGCTACGCACGTGTGATGTAATGAGCAGGCATCGTTATAGATGACGTTACCCAAATTCCCAGAGGCTAGCACGTTCGACGTTCTGTTTTGGCATTGGTTTTCTTACGCACAAGGGAATCTTTGGACCTCGGAAATCGTCTCTAGATGAAGATGATAAGCTAGAGTAGCGCCGTGGTGCCATCTTGGCACGAATTCGGATGTTTAGGTCTAGAAAAAAAGGTGGACAACTACCGGTAATCGACTAAAGCCTTCCATATCACGAGTCAAGCACGCCATGGCGATAGGAAGAAAACAATGAGAGACTTAGATATGAACTACATGGTTACTTGGAATTGGTGAACCATTCGAGTCAAAGAAGAATGCAGCATCGAGCTTGGCCACCAGGCTATTTTGTTGTTGAGTGCCGCAATTGCTCTCGTGATCGCCTAAATCCCTGCGGCCATACATTACCAGTACTGTGATGCACTGAGATGGCTTGGTCCAGCTTTCACGTAACAGACTGTGTCAAAAAAGTTAATGATATAGACGCTAGGTAACAAAAGCTGAGAGTATAGGGCACGTAACAGCTCTAGATTAATTCATAAGATGCTAACAAAGCCCATCATCACATGGATATCCCGTGGGGTATTGTGATCTGGAGCTCATATTGACTGCCCTTTGAAAAGATCGAAGCTTGATCTATCCGATGAACAGACTGACTGGTATTGTTACAGTCCAACCTATATTTTGGAGACATATACGTCTCAACCTTGAGGTATCACACTGTTGCTCGAGGCCTCTGATGGGCCGCGGGTGTTGTTTTCTCTTGTGCCAGAGCCAGGGACCCGGATATAAGTTTAAGGGCTACACGTTTTACTTCGCTGTACGGGCTCGCTAGGCTTCTTACTCACCTATGTGCTTATAGCGCTCGACGTTAGCATAGGGTAGCAATGTAAAAGGCGCCGGTTAGACAGACAAATACACACCGAACTGCCACGTTAAAGCGTCACATGCCCCGCAAAATTCCTTTGTTGTTCTTTGTCCATTGCTGGCGGAGCTTTGGGGAACCCACGTACTCTTTATCTTACATGATACGGACGCTAAACTCTAGATCGTCACGCCGTCATGGAATCCAAGCTGCTGGCCCTCGAAGACGCACATGCATTAGTTAGTAAACCGGGGGATCCTTAACAGAACTATTCTAGACAGATTACGCAACATAGAACATCTAGATATTGGGCGAGCAGTGTGCTGATTGGCTTATATGGATGGGATGAAGAATCTGCGTCCGCATGGAAACTTCATGCTAAGCAATTTTGATGTAGCCAAGATTGTGAGTCCGAAAGACAGTTGAGAGTGGCTCATATCACGTTTCACCAGGGCGTTATGCAGCTGTTATGAAAGTGGACGCAAAACATCAATGGTCCCGGTTAAAAAGGGAGTGTTAAACAACGCATTTTTCGGTTGCTCGATACCTATCAAAGAAGGGAACTCGAGATTAACAGAACATTAGGCTGATTTAAGCAAGGGGCTGTCAAGACAAAGGGCGTCTGACACCAGGCAAAGCTACTTGGTTGTATACAAGAGAGTTTGTTGCGTTATGGGTATTTTTCACACCAGCGTATGAGTGCAACCTTGGATTCGTGGCTCTGGATGTTCGGCAGCGGAGACGCTAGGATGAGTGAGAGACTTGTATGATCATGTCTGTTCGTGTGGCTCTGCAATTAGTCGTTCCATGAAGTTGTTAAGTGCTTTCATAGGAAGTCTATGGGGGGAGGGGCCGGCCCACCACATCAAACATCAAATTACGAAGGGAGACACCGAGACAAGTGCATCAGACTTTTTGCTAACCATAGGTCATATAAATGGCAAATCGGTATTAATTGAACAAAATCATGTGGCCGGGACAGCACCCCATAGAGACAGCATCATCGCCCAAATCTACTGGCGACCCACTTGAAGTCATCCGCAGATGAAGTCGAACCCCCAACGGTCAGAGACCCCCACTGCCGGCCAATTGAAAGAAAGAGAAAGTAAAAGTAAAAGAACAACTCACGCCGGAGCCGTCCTCCAAATCCCCCGACGCTAGAACAACAACCCCGCGAGAGCTGTCAGTCCCCCACACGAACGACCGTTCAGGTGCCAAACACCAACCCGGCGCTAATGCTGGCACCACCGTTAACCGTGTGCTCGACCAAATCGAACTACTGGTTTAGCCACATAGCCCGTAGACTAATAGCCCGAAGGCTCCAACTATTGGCTTTCGATATGAGTTGTGTCATTGTTTCTGGTCGTCGTCATCGGTCGTCGTCATCGTTCGTTGCCTGTCAACCCTGACCCTCCACGCATTGACCTGGGTCAGACGCGTAGGTATATCAACCTACCTACGCACTCCTACGACATCTGATTCTGTAGATACACTTTATGCTTTCTCTCAATATCGTCCATACGTGATATCCTCTACTCTGTATAAACAACTACCTACTTCCTGTCTACATTGCCAACAGTCGTCGTCGTCAATCGCTGCCACCGTGCTTCATCGTCGTTTGTTTCCACCGGTCTTCGTCGTCAGTGCTGGTCGTCCACTTGATTGTTGATGTTGTAGTGAGACGAAGTCGCAAAGTGATGTTCTGTCAAATAAATCGCACTCTGTTAGCAATGGTGTCCATGGAGGGCTTGGAATGGCTTGGCAGACTACTAACCACAATGCCCCAGTTGTTCGCAGGGCTGGCAATTGAATGACTTCACTTCATATCCGTCCCCTCATCATCCTCGCCACCGTGCAAATCCCGTAGGTGAACTTAGCGGTGGCCCCAGCCCACGATGCAATACCAGCCAGTCTGCCCATGCCAGTAAGGCTGCGACGTGTTCTGGTCAGACGTTGTGCCGTGGTCCGCAAATTCGCTTGTTATCGGGTGTCGAGGGGCATATGGCGCATGGTGGGTCGTTCCTACATATTAACAAGCGCCGCGAAGTTTGTCATTGACCCAAGAAAGGCCAAGCTGGACCCCACAAAGCCAATGCCAACAATGGGCAGCGCATAGTATGATCATCGGAAATAGTCGTGCATGTATCGAGTAGTAAGTATTGTCGAGATTCGGTTGTTCTGTAGTATGAAGGACATCGTTGATCGATGGTGATGGTCGTGAAAGTTGTTGGCCAGCCTGAACAGGCGGCTGAGATTCGAAAATAGAACTATGTGGAAAATAGTTAATTCTGGCACTGGGGTTGACTAGAAGCCGGTCTTTGATAACTTACTGATGTTAGACATATTGGCAGTGAAATCGTTGTTGTATCGTGATGTAGGAAAGAAAAGGAAGAAGTTTGAAATGACCTGGGCGAAAATGGGACCCCTTTTTAAAGACAAAAAACAGAGCTTACTGATTAGTGCTCTAGGCGGTTTCCTTGCCACATAGAATGTTGCCATATAGCTTGTGGGTCACATAGTCACTAATATTAATATACATGCGGATTGTGGTACTGACAATATGCACATAACAGCCATGTGAGCTGTGGGTCTCCACCTTTGAACACCTTTAGGCATTTTGGTAGGTACCCCAAATGCAGATTTCTATCACTTCCTACTCGGGTACAGCCAAGACTCGGGTCTCTCCTCCACTGATTCTATCTAGTTCCAAGGCTTCGGGGGGCCAGTATATCGTTGGTCAGTTCCGATCAATCGTCATCATAGTGCGGTCGCTTCCGGCGTAATAGCATTTTAGGATCATGAGACATCCTTCAATTTGTAATTCTAGACGCAGCAAGATTTGTTCTTTTCACATTAAACGCCATACCTTCCACCAATGTCATTTTGTGTTGCATCTTGTTCTGACACTGGAAATCACGACTATCACTGGTGGTTCAGGCTCCATCGCTGCCTATATTCATCCACTATAATGCATCAACTGGGATCGTTCATTCCGTAATGCCGCCACTATAACCAGCTTCACGCATTTTACATTAGCCTCTACAACAGGCCTTATCTACACTCAACTGGTTTTTACTGTTCCCCATTTAGGCTCTCTATCCCAAGTCAAATCCCAGAGTACAGCCTCCTTCATGGGATCTTTGAGTGCGTAGGGCCTGTGTAGTTTCCGATTATTACCATTTTGGGACAACCACCAAATAACCCCCGTTACCTAACCCTTACAGTTGTCATCACATGCAGAGAATGGGTTAGAATTGAATTTCTCAACACATTTGACGGTGTATCAGAATCATCAGGTCACCGCCACTGGAGCAATTGAGCTCCGGAATACAGCCTTGTAACATCAGGTACTGCAAGGTCGTAGCTTTCTGTACTCGCCCTCAATTCTTTAGCCCAACAACCCTTATCAGGGATTTAGATAGGGTACAATTGAAATCCTCTATGAAGTGCACACGAAACGATTCACTATTCATTTGTTGATATATATCACTCGGGTTGGGATGGCATAGGCACTTCCGTTGTTACATAGTCCACATAGACTCATGGTGGGCATAGATGATGAGTCCACGAACCAAAGAAACTATCATGTTCGTTATTTACACCCGGGATCTTGTTTGCGACCTCTTCCAGATGGTCAATTGTAGGTGTAATACATTATGGGTACCTTTTTTCTGGAGACCTCTGTTTTCAAATCCAAGATAAGGTTTGAAGTAGGCTCAACATCAAACCCTCTTGTTACTTCACGAAGGTTGCCGGAACGGGTCACACATTTGCATCTGGATGAGACATGTTATGCTCGTAAGGTATCCCTAAATAAACTAAAACTCTGTACAAACAATCTCCATATGTTCGGTACATGCATTCAGCTTGTTTTCTGCCATACCATTCTCCAATGTAGAAGATGCTCTTGACAAGACATATGGTTACTCGTCCATACGCATATGTGACGTACAACCGTAGCACAAAGTTGCCAGTCACACTGGACCGTAGGCGTCTGGAAGTGGCGTTTCCTGATTGAATGATGATCTAATATAGACCACTTCATACAAGGTCAGGTAAGGAGGGCAATTCATACTTCCCCAGCACATGAATGACCTGTAGCTGGAGAAAGGTCCAGGTGAGACTACGCCTTGGCGTGAGACACGAACCACTGCCATGTTAGGCTCCAGACCACATTATTCCCCGTCCGGTGGTTGGATAGCTGTCTTGGACGCCCGATGCCCTGGCGTTTAACCTACCAACTACAAACGCTGGGGAGAACCATAACGTGAGCTACATGGAGCACGGCATTTCCAACAACCACCCTTGTTGGTCAAAAACAATGTTAACACCATGACAACATTATGGAGGCTACATACTGTTGTTACTGTCTAACTAGTATACATGAGACGCAAAAGGTTGTATAAAAGGAGAGATGGACTATTGAAATATGTGACTGTGGCGCAGTGTAGCACAAAGTAGGCCTTATTGTGTGCTGATTGTTCTGGCTATATGATGGTACACATCAACGGCAGAAACATCAAAATTCCCGCTTTGTTGGATTACACCGGGTTGTAAGCTTAATGAGTGCGTGCTGTCATTTGGTTCCGCGAGAGACCTAAATATGAAAAGTCTTCTTTGGAACCAAGCGAAACTTGGTGATGACGGTAATATGCAACATACCGCGTGTGATGAGTTGGTTGATCACTTGCACAGTCAAATCGGTAGGCTTGACTTTGTTGTGGTTGGTGTGTGTTCATTGTTTTGGAATGGGCTTAAAACGTATATGGTAAACCCATCTGCTAGACATTCATGGGGTTATCTGATGTTGTTTTGATTACAACACACTCTATGTATGCGTATCAATTGCCAATGTTATTTGACACTAAACAATAGTATAAAAGTTGTTCCGAGACTCTTTTCTGTTCCATTTCATCCGTTTTCCAATTCTACACGCGCATGTCCACTGGATAAACGTCTCGAACTGTGTTATCCGCATGTCTTCCACATTCAGAAACATTGGCGTGGATTCCATCATCGATAACACCTCTCCATTGCCGAAATTCTATGATCGAAACCCCATTTCCTCCGAGCCCAAAGTCCCGAAGCCAGTCCTTATGGAGGATTACCGACTGCAATCTATGGAAAGTAAGCAACGCTTCGACCTATACCGACATAACTCCAAGTCTCGCTCGCTAAAGTCACCCTCCATATTGCGACTTTCCCCTGGCTTTAGGCGGAGAGAATCTGGCTCTTGCTGTAACCCACAACCGTTGCGTACAGCTAGGCATCTCCGCAGATTGTCCAGTGCCTGTGTTTGCCTCCACAACGTAGTCGCACCTTTAGTCTCAACAGTGTCTGTCACGTTCTCCTGGAGAATGGGAAATTGTTGGAGACTGGATGAAAATGCGTCCCCCTTCGCGTCGCGAGCCGAGAATTCGTCACCCCGGAAACCGCGTGTGTGCCGGTCCACCGAATGGCATCCGAAAGTGCCATGATGTCCATGGACGCACTCCACTGACCTCGATGAAAACAATATTTGGCGCTGCCCATGTTCTGTAACGTCATTATAGCGGCTAGAAGAAAAGGGTTAGTTCTGTCGTATGAAAACCAAGGTTTTTGTTGCTTACTGACGGTCATATCTTCCTCCACATTCATAAGGTTGAGGGATACTGGGCTTTCTGTGACGATGTGACACTGAGCTTGGATATCTGTTGTTTCCACGCGGCAATGGGCTGTGTTGATGAGACCCAGCGTGCAAAACTAGCTTAATTGTAGTTAGGGCCGAATCAAGAATATCTACTTCGGAAGTCCTTTGGTTGGCGATTTGGTGACAGCCAGACTGACGAGTCTGGCGTAGTGTCCCGCTGGAATCGTAGACAATGGCATCAACTGAGGCTACAGCAAGTCTGTGTGGCACTTCTCGGCGTCGGAGCAACGTGCTGCCAGTTCTTACTGAATCCATAGTCAAATAAAGTTGGCGACGGTTGATAGCAGGCTCTCGTTCCTGGACATACATTCGATGCGGTCTCACTACATCCTGATTGAAACTGACAGAAAGGCCTGGTCCTGAGGGCCTATACGTCTGTCTCAGGCTCGTTGCTTGATGAGAACGACGGACAGCATCGACAAACAGCCGAGGAGCTCTCGGGATGTGGCTCCAATCCGGGGCATGTCCTTGGGCATGTCCTTGGGCATTTGAAACACCAGCGACTGCTGTATTGGTAATCGGTCTCAGGGCATATATAGAGTCCGAGGCCGATGATGCCTGCCATGGTCGCGAAGGGACAGTAGGAAACGCCGGTGCAGCTATAGATGCACCACGGCTTAGCTGCGGAAGAAGGTGGCCAGCGGCAGAATGACCTCGACGAAGTGCGGAGCCTGTCCCAGTATCGATTCTAGTGGTGCAGGATGCGAGTGGGCTCGGGCGGAGTAGGTCGTGGAATCTTCGGGGATGGAGCCTCATGTCAGTGACAGGGGCGGGGATTATCAATCGAGATGGGGTTCGGCGCGGGGGAGGCCCAATTGGTGCGATTCTGTAAGTGGACCGAATACCGTACAGATCCATTGTTCCGGTGAAGTGTGTTTCATCAACAGTGGCAAAGGAGGCAAGTGTCGCTCGACAGCGGCGGTTATTGGCGTAGGAGAAACTGTTAACTGAGAGAACCGGCACTGGGTTTTCTGGGCGCATGGGAATGTTTTTGTTTGACATTTTAGATTTGGTGTTTGGCGACATGACAGCGTTTAATGTGCGGAATGCCGATGAAAAGAACAAAATACAACCAAGGACGTTAACAACTGGACAAGTACAGAGAAAATAACTTTCGATGACACAATCCCCCGCAAGGTAAAAGCGCCTATTCTTCTTTGAATATGAACGTTGCCATGTAATATGTGGCGTAATTGTGGCTTTTTACAGGATCTAGTGGTAACCACCGTCTTCATCCGATGAGTTTGAGAGACAATGATATAGAACTTGATCCCGTGACTTTGGGAAAAGTGTCAACCCAAAGCATTAGTCATACGCACAATAAAGTCTGAATGAATGCTATAATATAGATTGGAAGAGCAATATAGTTATCCAAATAGAATAAACATGGGAGCCTAAACCCATACCACTGTGTTCTAGATTTAGAACGCTCTAGTATAAAAGCTTTCGAGGCTCTATGGAGCACAAAACCTATTAGGGTTGGTCGCATGGGGGTTGTTTGAATAGTCCCAAGAAGCGGAACGAGGCGATTGTCGGGCAACAAGACGGACGACTTGCTACTGCTTAATAAAGGACGAAATACAGGGAAAAACAAAGTTTCTGCGTTGCTGTCACGCGCGGCAGACACGCAGATTCTTGTGTCTTGTAGTTTCCCTCACCACCGCAAACGGGCGATCCGGCCAACGTGACCGTTGTTCCACACACTGCACTTCCAGTGATGTGCACAACAGACTTTCTACATAGACATCGGTTTCAACGGTTCAAGTCTACACAGCCAGTTGGAAAAAACCCGAGATACATGAGGCGTTGCAACTTTGACACTCCCTAGAGCATGGGTATTACACATGATATCTGAGGGTAAATTATGCCTCTGTTAACAACTCATACTTGGGTCTATATATAGACTTAGTGAACACTCTGCTAAGCTGTTGTGAGTATGCTAGTACAACTGGGTTGAAAATTGTGTATCCTTTGGTCTTTGTCTTCCGGGGCCGTGATGCCGCGCCGACAAGGTTCTAGCTTCCTCTGCTCAATCCCAATCCAAAATGGCATCCACCTGAATGGGGCCCATCAGACAGGGTGCAATCTAGCACACTCTAAACTCCATGTAAAGATTACCCGATGAACCACATGCAGGTTCATACATGCTTGTCGGAGGTTTCCCCAAATATGAGGTAGGCGGAGAACGTACGGGGCTGGAGATATAAACACACTGAATACACGAAATAGAATCGATACAAACACCATCAATCAATAGAGCTTTTATTACGATTATCGCCAAGTCCCTTGTTTTGCAGACAGTATCTCGAATCGCAAGGCTACCAACCTGTCCAATCAGCTCCTAGTTTATACTTGCAATGTTTCAAGCGGGTTATCTATCCCGAGTGTGTTATATCAAGAGATTCAACACCAATACAAGGGTGGCAATGTCATCAATGAAGATATGGATAGGGAAGCCGGGGACACTTCAGATCGTGACACCGATATCGTTATGATGTTCCAAATCCGGCAAAAATAACTGACGCGAGCATCGCACCAGGGTTCTTAACCCTATCTATCGAGGGGAAGCTGTTGGCTGCAAAGGCATGTGTGAAGACGTTAGCCAAACGGAAAAAGACAACTGGATATAGGGACGTATTGAAGACGACGATGTATATGTGAAACATAGAAACTTGGCAAATAATGTGTAGATATCATGCACGTGCGTTGAATACCATTAATTGCTTGATTTTGCCATCACACCAGTGAGATCAGTTAGTGACAGGGCGACAATAATCTAGTATTGATACGAGTACGGTTTGAGTGTAAACATTGGGGACGAAAGATGGGCGAGATAAAACTGTAATCCCCGATTTCAGAGGAATTCAGCAAGGAGGATCGAAGTATCGATAAAGTTACATATAACATAGTTAGTTGACCGGGACAGAACCCCGTATAGACGGCATCAGCACCCGAATCTACTGGCAACCCGCTTGAGATTATCCTGACATAAAGTCAAGCCCCCAACGGTCAAAGACCCCGACTGCTAGCCAAACCAATAGAAAGAAACAAAGGAGCAATGTCAGCCACACCGGACCCAACAAAGCCAACCGAAACAAAGGGCGGCGTATGGTATGATCATTAGATGCAGTCGGCGATCGTGGTTATGAGTATCGAGACCTGTCGAGAGCCAGTTGTGGTCGCGTATAACGTAAAGCGTACATCAATGTCGGTAGTTGAGAAAGTCGAATAGCTATGTGGATAGTCGAACAATATGCAAAAGAAAAGACCGAATGTCTTAAAGTCAGTTGTATCATTAAGATTCAATATGATCTAGGACTTGAGGACTTACAACCTGGTGGAAGGGCCGGCAAAGGAATTGTTGGTCTATTGCGATGAAGACAAGAAAAGGAATGAGTTTTGAAAGGTCCGGGTGCAAAAAGAGAACCTCTCTTGTAGACGGAAAACTAAGCTTACTGACTGGTGTTCAAGACAAGAGGCTTCCGGGTCAAAAAAAGGGTCTCAAACTTGTGGGCCCCCGGGGTCGATGACATGGGGCCCGAAAGTGGGTCCCGGCACACGAAATATGGGCCTTGCCAGTCACAGGCCCGCAGCCCTAATTCCTAATGCCCAGTTTCGCTCATTGATAGGCCTGGCCAGTATAGTATTCCCCTAAAGCTTGGCTTCCGTGGCTCTGGACACTGAACACTGCCAGTTTTACCACTTTTGGGTTGTAAGACTACTTACGGCAGGATCCCACGTGTGTATCATTGTAATGGAATAGCCCTGGGGTTACACACGGCTTGTCCGCTACCGTAATTCCCAGAATGGAAATCGCTCAGGAAGCCGACTACCACGTCGTTCTGGTACTGAAACAACAAACCCTTGAATAATAGTCTATGTATCGCCGTAAAATGGCCACTTAGACTCTCATTAACATCACTGATCATTTGGATGACTCCTGTTCATATTTAGTAGTCATGAGTTTGTATCTGGACTGCCATTGGGCTGTCCAGGCCAAACGACTATGTAAAGCGGCCATGACCAGGAAAGGAAGTCAGTTTCGCAGTTGTTTCTTTGAGAGCATGCTACATACGCAATATCAGCCTCTCCCAACAAAGAAACTACCTTCATGTCGAAGCAACCGCCACAACAACGCCACATAGACACCGTCAAACGCACAAATGCCAAAATTATTATTCCTGGAACGTTTTCAAAACCCACAAACTCAATTTCCTTCTTCTTGTTCATCACAGACTTCGTAATTTACTAGGCTGTTTCATCAGGCTTTTCATCAAAATGATGCCTCATTCATTTTCGTTCCCGACTCTTCCTAACCAGGAACCTCTGCCACGCGGACGTCGCATTCCGCCCAGCTTCGCTGAGCAACTCATTGAACGTCACCGCCTTGCAAATGCCACTCCTCCCATTCAGCTAGCCCCGCTTCGTCAGGTACCCGAACTTCAAACTGCTGCGCCCCGCCTTCGCCGCCCTCGTGCCAACAGCGGTCCTGACCATCACGGGAACTATGGTGGGCTGTCGCTGCCTCGTCTCGATATTCAATCGCTCGTCGAGCCTCCCAGACCCGCATCTTCTCACCCTCGCCGAAACCAACTCATCGACTTGCCGCCTTTCACCCTGCCTCCGACTCCTTCGACGTCAACTTGGGGCCGCCCTCTGTCTACCCGGGCGTACTTTCACGGCAATAATGGCGTTTCCAGTGCCATCAAGCCCATTGGTTACGAACGCGATCTCCAGCTGAGTCGTGGGGCTTACAACGCTCATCAGCAAGTCCCTGGTCGTCTTAGATTGAAGCGTCCCATTTCCCCGGATGACGATACTTGGAGTACCACTGCCGACCCGGGTGATATGCCGCGCAGATACAGCAAGCATAAACCAAGCCATGTCCCTGATGCCACCCCTAACGCACCTGGAGAGCCCAGTAGACAGTTCCAGTTTACGATCCCTGCTACTCGGCGCCGAGCCAGTATTTCTGGTCACGAAACTGGACCCGTTCATATCCACATGGAAAGTTTGGACCAGCACTTTTCTAAGACCATCCCGCCCGGATATGAAGCGCAGGCTTGTCACACGCCAAAAGGCTATTACGCGGAAGATAAAAAAAAGTTTGTAGCTTTACAGATTCTGAAAGCAATGTATGTTATTTGCCCCTGTCTCACCGGAACCTACACTAACCTGAGAATTTTAGGATGTGCCGTTGTTTAGACGAGCTTGTACCTGAATCATCTGACAACCATGCACGCAAGGAACATGGTATTTTGCCCAGCCGCGATACAGTTAACTCAGTGAGGGTCCATCGCATCATTACTGGGGATTGGGACGTCGGGCCGCTCGACCAAACCGAACCTTCGGAGCAGTCGGGTGACCAAGGCCATCAGGACAGCCACCTACAGTCAGAGCTTGCGTCTCCTGACAACAGCCAGCCTGACCCCAAGAGGCAGTTTGTCGTAGACAAAGTTTCTATCGTGACTGACGTCCCGTGTGGACCGCCCATGGTCTTGTGCCTCCTCTGTGGCAAAGAGCGCCATACCGGTTGGATCCAGCTACATGGAGAGGATTTGGAGATTGCGGGAGAAGGTGTGAAGGTTGTGGGCGAGGATGTGGAGGAACAAGTCACGCCGGTGAATGCAAAGCAGACCCGGAGACGGAGCGTTCAGTGGGCCGACCAGTCCCCTTTGTGTCTTCCCCTGGAACACACTCGCACCTTTGGTGATTCTGAATACGAAGATTCAGACGAGGACGATGGGTTGATCATGTCTCCGAGTGCTCAGCTGAGAGCTCGCCTTGGTCAAGAGAATAGAGGACAAGTTGGCCGTTACATTGGAGGTTTCAGCTTGGATCGCTACCATGTCGATGAAGAGATGAACTGAGTTAAAGAGAGTGTTGTGGTAGGGCGGTAAAACCCCGGTGTGATTTGTTTGCAGACCAACAACTAGCACATGTTTTGTCAGTTGTCAGTGAATAATAGACGTATGTAATAAAGTCATTCGTTATGTTAACTTGTGGACATGGGTGTTGAGCGTCATGACGTCATGACGTCATAGTGATCGACACCAATGAGCGATTATATGTGAGGAGCTGTGAAGGATCATGCCACAAGATGGTTGTTACCAGGTATGGTAATAGTCGGGCGTTTGGTAATGTGGGCATATAGTCTCTCCCCTCCTCTCTCTCTTTCCCTCTTTCTCTCGCTCTTCTCCGGGGGAGAAGCTAACTGATACATACGTGAACAAGATGAATACATACATCTCGACTTCTTCGTCATACTATATCTCTCTCAGTGACAGTCTCACTTTTGCACGTTAACCCCTCAAGCGAGTTGTGCTGTAAGAAGCGATTGATACAATCGGCCCCTGCGATCAGAAGTTTAAAAGAAGTACAACGAGAAAGTCTAGGGAGTTTAGAGGCTTGGCATTTTGGTCTGAGTTCATTAGTTCTGGAGGTTGTTGTCCTTGGGGTGATGTTGGCCTAGCGTCTCGTATGTTCAATGTGGCCAAACTTTTCACTAGGGTTATACGTGCCTTAACCCATTCTGTGTAACATTGTGGCACGTGGCGTGTCACGTCATCAGTTTGAGGTCAGCAGATAGAGGGAGGTGTAGAGTGATAAGACAAGCGACATTGGACATACTCCAAGCCATAGTATTATTGAAGAGAACAACGTAGCACGCGAATAAAACTGCGTTCGTTCGATGGTACTGGACTCTCAGAATAGTGTCACTTAGTGACTTTCAGCATGTCACGGTTTCCGCTCCGGCCAGGCCAACAGAACTCAACACATAGCATGACGGTTAGATCTTGTTTTACTGACAATGCCCCTTTCTAGACTCTCCAAAACCCTTGTCACTCTGTGAAGAGTTTGCGTACGTCACTCACGTTAGGTAGATACCCTGTATCACTTACACCAACCGGTCCAACGATATCCCCGGAATCTCTGTACCGCAGCCCGTTAGATTGCTCTGAATGACTACCCAATGTATGAAGCACACTTGCATAGATGCCTATGCCAGAAGAACTAAAAAAGGCCTATGATCCGAATCATACTACCGAGGTGTCATGTGTTAAGGTGGTTTGTTTCCATGTCCGGGATTCAAGGACTACTATCCATGAGCTATCGACCTATTCACAAAACACAGATTCATATGAATCAGTGGATGGAAGGCGGCAGCATATATAACTTTACAAGCAACACAGAACCGTGTGCTTCACCTACTCCGGAAGTACAAAATCATTTCAAGCACTACGGTAGGTTCGTTAAGCGGGACGTACCCAGGCTGTATTATATACCACTAAAGTGGGATTGTTTAGTTTTCTCCTAACTCTACTCTCCATGACCATCTCTCGTAACAGTCCGTTTCATGAGGGCCGGGCTGCCCCCAGAATCCACGAATGTAAGAAGTGGAGTCATGGCAATTATTCAACAATTCGTCGGATGCGCGAGATATCGTCGGTCCACCGCGTCACTTCTCCATCTCCATACTCGTCGTGATAATCTGAGGTATCATCTTCAGGTGCATAGTAGTTGTTCTGGCTGCCGCTGTCACCATCGTCGTCATCTCTGTCCAGTTCGTTTCGCCTGCTATGATAATCAATGTCCGGGGGACTAGAGTCCCAGGAAGCAACATGATCTCTTGAGGTGTTTGGAAGGGCTTTTTGGTTGGGCTCAGAATCTAATTCGTCGTAAACGGCCAGGGTCTTCATGACGTCATCTGCTGTGCGTTGTTCGAGATTCACTGCTCGCAGAGATGCTCGCCTCTTGAGGCGAGCCCGTGTTATGTCCAACGGACTGGTGCTGCTACGAAACATCCTTCCGGCCAAATATCCTTCTAGTAGGTCCCCCACGTGCGATGTTCGCGGGTCAACTGTCGTGCTACTGGATATTCTAGGTTGTTCTGCTTGGCTTTGGGTGTGTTGATCTAGGCTTAACTTCGTTTCATGTTAAGATCCGGCGACTCAAGCCTCTGAAGTGGAAACACGTACCTCGGGTATTGCCAGCTATTGATGCTCGAGTCAGACATGACAGAATAACTGTCGATATCCATAGTGGTATCAACGTAGGCAGGTAGCATCGGTATACCCCCAGCGGATCTGATGGAAACGATTGCTGTCGGGGTCCTGATGTTGATGATACATTATATAGGTTGTTAGTATGAAGACAAGTGATAATATGGGTGTGGCTAATATACCTGGAACTGTTTGCTTCCGCATAGATTGCATGCTCGTTTACATAGTGTCTGAAATTTAGTGGGTACATATGGTCTGCTATGCGAATTCCGTTGAGGGGGGAACTAGCTTCGGAGCGCATTGCACCATGTAGTTTTGTATCGACAATTAAAGCAGAATTGCCTCCCATCCTTCGCCTCTTTGAACAAGCTTTCAGGTGCCTCAGATTCTCGATGGAATCATGGTCACGAGTTTCCGTTGACGCCAACTTGCTCGATAGATCTTGACTTAGAAGGCTATGCATTGAATGATTGCCATGGGCTAAAGTCGATAGCCGACGTTTTCGAACATTGTGACTAGTAAACAGGGAGCTCTCATCATCGAGCATCGGAAAGCCAAGATTTTGACAGGCAGGCTCACGCATATTGGAATGGGGGATTGGAGCTCGGTGGTTGACGCGGATGGCAGTGTGGTAGTCGAGAGTCTCGTTGGTTGGATCACTGGATGGGCGATGGGGTTGAAATGAACCGATGTTCAATGCTGAGAAGCCTGTTTCTCCGTGCTGTGAGATAGTTGCTGATGCATAAACAATCCTTTACAGCCAGAGTGTTGTTTAGTGTCTAGTAGCTGGCGATCCACTGAATACAAACTGACCTGCTGGGGAGCCTGAATGCCAACTGATTTAGAGGGCAAATATTAATATTAAAAATATTAGAGTAAAACCGAACTATATACTGTAATCACTTACCAATTGAATTTCGACTTGGGGGGCCTCACACCAAATGGATGAAAAGTCAAAGACACCGGTAATTTGAGTTGAGAATTAGGCCGAGCTAGTATGAACGAATAACAGGGGACAACGTGGGTGTTGTCCAGAGCTACTCTCTAGAAGACCTATGCCATTGGAGAATCATCGGCAGTGGGCAGTTTGCGGGAGCATTACTTACCACAACTCATCAGTTTCCCAAATAACCTCTTGCTGCCATTTATCTTTGGTAAGTTGGCTTCATCAGACCCGAATGTCCCCAGCCGTATTCATCTATCATCTCATTCATCAGACCATCGGACAGAGCACTGCTGACTGAAGCGATCCATCACCAAAATTCATCTGAGGCTGTGTCCTTAATCCATCATAGTGTCAACTTCGTTTTCACTAGGGCGTTCAGCAATTCTATTGTATTATTTGTTTTATATCGTCTAGCTGTAAAATATTATATGTTGCCGCCAAAGTCCACTGAATACTATGGCCAAACGCTACAATCATGACCCAGTTCTGATACTGTTCAGGACTCAACCGTCGATTAGACATCGGGAGCATCAGTTTCTAATAAAACCCTTTCTTTGTCATAAAGCCTAGACACATATACTTCGATAGATATGCAATCATGATGGTTACAAGCGCACTAAGCACGTGCCCCTAGACTATGGACTAGTAACACCGAAGCGGGTTACGTGGTATCTTCCAACAGGCAACTTCCGAAGTGAGGGTGACAACCCCGCTACACCCGCCAACATTCCGGTGAATACCACTTTCATCTGGCCATGCGGGATACGTGATTTCCGACTGAACAAGGAGGAGTCCAACAACGTTCCGCGCACGACGCTGTGATGCAGTTGAAAATGTGGACATGGATGTTAGACGTGCCTACGTGATACTTGATGCAATCAATTTTAGGACAAATCTGAGTCATGGACGACGTCGGGGCTATTTCACTAGATTCGGTAGGATATTGCGGGGATATAATCTGTCTATGTCTCTCTCTCTCTCTCTCTCTCTCTCTCTCTCTTCCGTCCCCCAGTAGATAATCGACCACATACTCAAACCAGTGAAGACAGCAATACACTATGACCACTATAACATCTATACCATAACTCGTCAACGTTTGCAATTTACTGGGGAGAGGTTTGTAACGAGTCGCAAACAAATAATGGTTATGAAGAGTAGTTCTATGGATCTGCTCAAGTATTTATATGGCAACGTTGAGTTGACCGGTGATCAGGTCAGCCGCGATGACGATAGGGTGCATCATCTGCTTGTGAACACAGGTTATATAAAGTTAGTGAACCATAGAGCTGATGAGAACAGCAATGAACAGAATGAAGGTATGTAGAGCTGTGGGTTGGGTGCGAAGATGATGGATGGCACTTTGGAACATGCGACCAGAGCCCCTCAGGTTGTGGCGGCCACAAGGTCTCATGGTAATGTCATGGGTCCCAAAAAGGCGAGGTTGAAACATGCACAAGACAGAAGCCAAGTTGTATATTTTCAAGGTTCACGGAAAGAACAATGATACATTTTCAAAAGCAGACATTTGTAATTGACCTGCTAAAATGAAGATTGGAATGAAAGGTAGCAAAAGCAATTGGCTGGTACAGCGCCCCACAGAGACGGTGTCAAAGTTCACTCTGCTGGTAACCCGCTCGATATCATCCGGAGATGAAGTCGAACCCCCAACGGTCAAAGACCCCCACTGCCGGCCAAACAAAAGAAAGAAAGAGAAAGGAAAAGTAAAAGAACATCTCACGTCGGGGCCCTCCCCCTAATCCCCCGACGCTAGAACAACAACCCCCCGAGAGCCGTCAGTCCCCCACACGAGCGACCGCTGAGGTGCCGAACACCCACCCGGCGCTAATGCTGGCACCACCGTTAACCATGTGCTCGACCTAATCAAACTACTGGTTTAACCCCATAGCCCGTAGACTAATAGCCCGAAGGCTCCAACTGTTGGCTCTCGGTGTTGGTCGTGTTGGTGGTCCTCCACATGTGTCGTACTTGGTGCTCGTCGTCAGTCGTAGTCGGTTGTTGTTATCGGGGCTCGTTGTCGTCGTCGGTGTTCGTCATCGGTGCTCGTCATCGGTACTTGTCAGTCGTCAGCGTCAGTCGTAGTCGGCGGTCGTCGTCGGTACTCATTATCGTTGCTCGCAGTCGGTGGTCGGAGTCGTCTTTGGTTGTCGTGGCGATTTTGGCGGACTGCGATGAGGAAAAGAAAAGGAAGAAGTTTGGCAAGGTCTGGGGGAAATGGAACCCCTTTTATAGACAGAAATCTGAGCCTACTGATTAGTGTTCTAGGCGGTCGCCTGGCTAGATAGAAGGGTTTAACATAGCTTGTAGGCCCCTAGGCCACTGATGTTGGGCTAGAAGTAGATTTTGGGACACAAAATATGGATTTGGCAGTCATGCCAGTTGTGGGGCCCACCTTTGAACACTTTTGGTCAGCTTTGTAAGTACCCCAAATCCTGATTTCTATCACTGCCTACTTGGGTACAGCCGAGGTTCGGCTCGGTCCGCCACTGGTTCTATCTAGTTCCAGGTCGCCGAGGAGTCCATTGCACCGTCGGCGAGATCCGATGAATCGTCACCATAGAGCGGTCGGTTCCGGAGTAATAGTACCTCATGACCACAAGACAGTCTCCACTTTATCATTCTGGACCCAGCAAGTTTTGT